>JAFDUT010000190.1:0-42419 GCA_017309665.1 Coelopa frigida
ACTCTATCGATAGTAAATATTTCTATTCCATCGTTATTCTACTATTTTTCAAAAACCCCATCAATAAATCCCTCTCATCGAAGTGAACGAAGGTCCTTAAAGAGATTCGAAAACCTGAAACCAGTTGCAATGAATAAATTAGAATAATAATATAAGGAACAACAAGGACATAAAAAGAAAAATAACAAAGAGACAAAAATATAGAGACAAAAAAAAAAGAGACAAAAAACAAAATAAAAACCAAACAGAAATAAAACCAAAATAAAATGAAAGAAAAATAAATCAAAAACTTAAAAAGTTACAAACAATAAACATAGATCAAGTAGGAAAGAGGAAAACTTTGAATTAAAGAAAATCAAGAAAAGTAACATAAGGAAAAAGGAAAAGAATGCAAAAAAAAAAAAAACATAGATAAAAGGAGTAAAGAAGAGATAGAGAGATCGAGGAAGAAGAAATTGCATAAATTTCAGATATTGAACCAAAGCACAAAGGAAAATATAGCTCAGACAGAAGACAACAACAATTGTAATAAAATATAATAGTAGAAAAGATGAAAAGAAAAGAAAAAATCAAGAAAATAAAATATAATAAAAAAAAAGAAAGAAATAAACACAAAAACAAATAAAAAACAAATTTGAAAAAAATATACAAATATACAAACATAAATATAAAATATAAGAAAAATGGAAAAAATAAAAGGAATCATTCGCAACAAGAACTAAAACAAAAACCACAATAATAAAAATCACTACCAAAAACAAAACTAATAAAAACAACAATAACAAAAATCACAAAAATAAAAATAATAATAACAAAATACACAACTACAGAAATTACAATAAGAAAACTTACAATAACAAAAACAAAATTACCAACAACTATCAGAAGAAGAAACTGGTCAACAACAAATGGGAAAAGGTAACAAATGGTGAAAAGACTGAGAAGGAAAGGAACAAGTGGTGAGAATAGAAGGAAAGACGGAGGGAGGGAGATGGAGCAAGTGCTGCATAATATTTGAAATATATAAAATTGTAGCTCCTCAACGAAATCTGAAAGGACGAAAAGAAGAAAATAAGGACAAGGGTCGAGGACAAGGGAAGAAAGCTGAAGAAAGAAAGCAGAAAAAAGAAAATAAATGGGTTTGAATGGAACAGAAACTGGGATAGAAAGAGAAAGAAAGCAAAAGTTAAGCTGGCGAAGAAGTCAAAGAAAAGTAAAGGACGATGTGAGAAGGAAGCAAGTGAGAGAGAAAGAGAGAGAGAGAAAGAGAGATAGGTAAAGAGAATGAGAATGAAAGAGATGGAGTGATAAACTTGAAAAATAAGTTTAGACCGAGAAAAGCAAAAGATTTTGAACAAGCTGGAGAGAGATAGCAACGAGCGACTGAGGGAGACAGAGATAGAAAAAAGAGACCGAGGAATACAGAGAAAGTACGAAAAAGAGTGAAAGAGACAGAGAAACCCAAAGAAATCGCCGTGAACGTGGAACATCTTGCTTTTTATGATTATCAAGGAACACGAAAGCTGTCTGCGAAATTATAATAATTCAAATAAAGTGTTTGCAAAAGTGTTTCGTACCGGCGTCTATGAAGTTGTTGTTGTTGTAGTTGACTATGGTGTTTTGTTGTAGTTGACTATGGTGTTTTGTTGTAGTTGTCTATGATGTTGTTGTAGTTGTCTATTTTGTTGCTGTTGTCTATGGTGAAGATTCCACTGTTTTTGTAGTTTCAACTATTTTTGCCACCATGTGTCTTCGATGTTCTCTTCTTGTACACATATTTTGAACGACAAATAAAGAACAAAATAGAAAAAAAAAAAAGAAAAAAATAAGAAAAAAAATAAATTTTGAAAAAAAAAAATAAATAAAGAGAGAAAGAAATATAATAAAAGTAATAAATAGAGAGAAAAAAGGAACACAGAACGTATTTCTGAGATAGAAACAATATAGAATGTAAAAATATGAAAAGAAAAAATTTGAAAACAGTCAGAGGAATAAAGAGAGAAGAGAAAGAAGAAATTTTCACATAAAAAAAATGAAGAAATAAATGGAAGAAAATGAAAAAAATAGTTGAAAATATTAAAGTGATGATTTCTTAACTAGTGAAAGAGACAAACAGAGTTAACAGAGATAGACGATGTGATGTGGATAATTAACAGAGATAAGAAAACCTAATTTAAACCCTTCTTAAACTCAAGTGTTATTATTTTTATTATTATGACATTTACACCGCAAAAGGATAAACCTTAAAAAATACCAAAGATGAAGAAAATTAACAACAAAAGAAAGCAAAGAAAAAACATCAAACCCAAATAACAAAAAATATCCTCATGGAAATGGTAGAAACAAACCAACCAAAACAAAGCCGAACACAAAACATAAAAAATACAAAAAAAAAACACTAAAATTTCCCTCGTTTAATTTTTATGCAAAAAAGATTTAATTTTTTTTACCAGAACAATTGGTAGGAAATAGGAAATAAAAGATATGATAAAATTGCGTCTCATAATTTATAATTATTAGATTCTCTGCTAATTGTTATTGCTCCTCTGAGGTTGAGGCCTTTGCCCTTTATTATTAATTCCTTTTTCTTTGCTTTCTTATTCTTTTTTCTTTTTATTCTCCCCTCCTTCCGTCGTCTTCTCTTTTCTTTCACCATGGGCTTTTTAATATCACTTCCTCTCGAAGAACCCTGACTTCCTCTGGCTTTTCGTTTATAATTGTTTGCATTTAATTACGCTCCATCTCTTATCGCGGTCGCTTTCTTCGACCCTATCATCAGCTCTCTCCCTTTATATATCTCGCTTTTTCTCTTCCTCGCTCACACTCTCTTACTCTTTCACTCTCCTCATCCCTTTTTCACAATCCTTTGGTTTCCGGCCTCAATTTCCTCGTTATCCTGCGGCTTCGTCATTTCGTCCTTTTTTCTTAACTCAAAATGGGTCATTTGTGTTTGTTTTTTTGTCTAGTTATTGATGTTAAATTTTTTAAACGTGAAAGTCACGGGATTTTCTTTACTTTTTCCTTTAGTTTTTACTCTTTAAAATTTTCTGTTTACCTTCTTCATTACTTCACTCTTTTGCTCTCTTCAGTCGTGTCCTCTCTGCATACTTTTCCTTTCATCATCCACCTCTCTTCAACCACTTTTTTCCTTCTCCTCCTCTGCATATGGTCCCTCTCCCTCTCTCCATTCTCTTCTAATTTTCCTCTCCTCACTCACCATAATGAAAAGAAAGACATTAAAAATCGCTTTTGCGGCCGCCGATGTCGTTTTTTGTGGTCCTTGACATCGTTATTGTCCTTGTCGTCATGAGCAACATCATCATCGTAGTCGTCATCGTAGTCGTCATCGTTGTCGTCATCGTAGTCGTCATCTTTGTCGTCATCTGTGTCATAATCGTTTTCGTCATCATCATCTTCACTACATCATTGTTATGATTATAATTTCATCCTCACCATCATCTTTTTCAATGTTTCCATCTTCGTCTCAAAAGGACTCCTCTTATCGTCGTCTCGACTTCATTCTTTGGGATGATTGGTCTTTGTTGTTATTCTTGTTGTAATTAATTTTCAACAATGACCTTGATTCTATTATTGTGACTCAAGGACGGAAGATTTCGTCTCAAGGATAGTAGATTTCGTTATTGCCATGTCTCAAGGATCGAAGATTTCCTTTTATACGGTGATGCAATTTTTAGTGATGTAATTTTTCATTGTTAGAGATGGACGAGAACATAATCTCCGACCAAAAAATCCTGCTCCTTCAAGGTAAAATATTTACCTTCAATCAAAAACCCCTACCTTCAATCAAAAACCCCTACCTTCAACCAAAAACATCCTCGAAACGAACTCCTTTCATCAATTCGATGTTGATCACCGGACAGAGGAAAAATCTTGCCTCTTCCTTGGAATCATAAAAATCCGATTCTACATTTTCTCATTTTCTCCTTGAAACCAAAAGACTTCGCTCAACTCTCTTCCACATTTCATCGTCCTCGCTCACAACTCATCGTCCTCTCTCACATCTCATCGTCTTCTCTCACGTCCTCTCATCGTCCTCATTCCTGTTATTTCTTTCATCAATTCCATCCTCCCCCGACCTCCACCAATGATGAATGATCCTGTCGTCAGGATTCGGCAAGCGTCAGACGACGCCGCGAACATCGCAAAAGGCGAAGGATTCAATTGCGAAAATATGCAGAGGACGTGAGACAAAGAGATGGAGTGAGAGTGAGGAAATGAGATGGAGTGAGAGTGAGGAATGAGATGGAGTGAGAGTGAAACAGAGACACGAATTGAGAGTGAGACCGAGACACGAAGTCAGAGTGAGAGAGCGAGCTGAAGACAGGTTGGAGTCCCCCATGAAGGACGCGACAGGATCTCGTTTTCTGGTGCCGCTCACCGGAAGCGGAAGTGAAGGTGAAATGGAAACCAACCAAGCCGTCGATTGGATGAATGCATGAGAGAGGAGATGGAGAAGAGGATGAAAAGCAATCAAGGAGGAGATGAAACTTAGACTGGGACGAAGGATGATGGTGGAAGAAAACTGTAGACAGAGGGAGATGAAGTAGAAAGAGAGCAAGAGAGAGAGAGAGAAAAATGAGGCGACGATTCGAAAGAAAAAGTGGAAACGGATGCCGAATCAAGTGGTTGAAAATGGCTGCCGTTGGGGGTGGAATAAATCACAAGAACGAGAGAAATAAATCAGAATAAAAAACCAACAGAAAACACTTTCAATATAACAGAAAAAATAAATATAACAACAAAAATAAATATAACAAAAATTACAAAAAAAAAATGACAACAATTACAAGAACAATAATAAACTACTATAACAACATCTCCTATCTCAACAATTCCTATCTCAAAGCGAGAAATTTTCGAAAAGCATTTGAGAAATTTCCAAACTCCAAATTGATGCAATTTAATTCAGATAATAAAGAGACTATTGCACAAATGTTGCCAGCTATTAATTTATTACAACAATAACTACTACTACTACTTAATTACAACAACAACTGACTAACACCATTAGAAATCAATAAATTGACCACAAAATTCTCTCGGCGATCAAACATGAAATTTATTTGAACACAATCGAAATAATGAGAAATTTTCGCCAAAACCCCAGGAGGAAGGTTTGAGGTTTTACTATGAGAGAGAGCGTGAGAAGGGGAGAGAGAGAAAGGGAGAGAGTGAGTGGTAAAAAGAGATAGTGAGATAGTGATTGAAAGAGCTAGAGATAAGATAAATATACACAAAGAGATTTCGATGAAATTTGTTATAATTGAAGCCGCAGAATAATCGAGTTTATTAAACTCTTGAGTGAAACCCATAATTCTTTTACACTCACACACACACACAACCACTCATACTCACACTTACACAAACACACACTCGTACTCTCAGTGAGTCGACCACAAGTGTATTTGTATATGTGTAGAAACACTAACCAATTGCATTCCCAAATATTTCATCAGGATCCATTGTTTTCACCAATCGTTCATTCATCGAAGTGAAAACCAACCGATGTGGGAGAGATAATAATAATCAAAAGGTGGTCAGGGCTTTTGGATGGTATTGAACGGTGGTAAAGTGTGGTGGAAGGTGGTAAAGTGTGGTGGAAGGTGGTAAAGTGTGGTGAGATTGGTGGTATTTTAGTGTATAAGAGAGAGAAGAAAGGCGAGAAATAGACCATGTAATTTCAACTTATTATCACAGATGAAATGTAGAAATTGATCGAAGAGAAGATGAATCAACTCTATTCTTGAACTAAGGAAAGTAAATCGTTGTAGTTATTATTGAAAGATTTTTCGATACGATATTTTCAAAAAAAAATTATAAAATGTATATTCGTATAAAAAAGGATAGATAAAATTTTTATATTTTATTTTATATTATTCTAGGAACATTTATATAGAAAATATTTTATTAAAATTTAAAAAAAAATCCTATAGTTTTTCAATGTTATTGCTTAAATAATAATTTAAACATTTCCAAATATTAAATATTAAAAATAAATAGTTTTTTATCAAACAACAACAACACCAAACATTTGTAATCCGATTTTTTTTTATTATTTTACCACACTTAATTTTAATGAAATTCTTATTTTTCGAATTAAATTCTTTAAAAGCTTTTAGTTTGTAGTTTTTTGTTGCTAGTCTTTATTGTAAATCTTCTTCTTATTATTATTATTTCTTAATTTCTTATTCTTCTCCACTTCATCATCTCCTTTCACTTCTTGTTATTGCTGGCGATAAACTTTCAGTTGTTATGTATTTTGTTGTAAGCCCATGATTTATGATCGCACGTCGAGAGAAGTGTGCGTGTCTTCCGGTGTGTGTGTGTGTGCGTGTGTGTGTGTCTTCCTTGATGTTGATATAAGTGAGTGTTTGCGTGTGTGTGTGAGCGGCAGCGGTTGCGACGATGATGATGATGCGGGTGTGTGTGTTTGTGAAGAACAATAGATGAAATATTATATTTTGCAACAACTCAACACAAAATCAACGAACACAAAAACGCACGTACGCACACACATGCTCACAACAAAATATGAAAATTGCAACAAAAACCAAATGTGAAAATAGCAAAAACAACAAAACATTCGTTTATTAGGGAATTGCAAATAAAATATGAAATTGTATTGAAAATACAACAAAACATGATGTTCTATTGCAAAAACAACAAATTGAACATCAGTGACAACAACAACTAGAGCAGCAACAGATGCATCAATCGAAAGAATAACATGTGCTGCAATAACAAAAACAATAACCACAACAATAACAATAGCAATAACAACCAAAACAACAACAACAATAACCAAAACAACACAAATAATGGAATAGCAGCGAAATCATCTATCGAAACATCAACCAAAATATCAACAAGTAGAACAACAACAAAATCCAATAGTAGCAAAATCCAATAGTAGCAAATCCAATAGTACCAACAATAATAGTAGAAACAAGAATAACCATTACACCAATAATAATACCATCATCAACAATAGCAACAACAACAATATGAGTAACAACAATAATAATACCAGTATCAACAAGTACAAAATCCAAATACAAATTCATAAACAAGTACAACAATTAGAACAATGACTATTACAACAATAACTATTACAACAATAACTATTACAACAATAACAATTACAACAATAACTATTACAACAATATGTACAACAAAAATTTCGACTTCAAAAATAACAACTAAAACAATGAAAACTACAGCAATGACTACAACAATTGCTCCTACAACAAAATCTATTAGCAAAATAACAACAGCAACAATAACAACAGCAACAATAACATCTACAACAATAACGACTACTACAACTATAACTATTGCCTCAATAAATTCCACAACAGCTGTTGTTGATTTTTGGTATACAAATATTTTCTTTTGCCGAAATATTTATCATTGAAAATATAGAAGGAATATCAATGTTGTTATCGAAATCGTCTAGTTCGATTAAAGGATTCATTTTATTCAAGAAATTTCATTATTCTGCAATTCAAAATATATTTAAAATCTATTTTAATTATTATATATTTTAGTTCTTATAGATATTGTAGAAAATTTTCTTTATGTTGTATTTTTCTCCCATTAACAAACATCAAAATATTTCGAAATTCTCCACACTTGACAAATTTCTCAAGTCTCTCTCTCAAGTTTCTCTCGATCAAAATTCAGGTTTCCCTCAATAAGAATTTAAGTTTCTCTCAATCAAAAAATTTATCAAATTTCTTCTTATCAAATATAAAGTTTCTCTCAAGTAGAAATCGTAAATTTCCAAATAATGGAACAATTGTTTCAATTAAATTGATTCTTGATATCGATTCACTTCATATGATGAGCTTAGAGAAACATTTAAGATTCTCGTTGATATCATCATTCAAATGATCATCCTATTTATTGGAGAAATATTCGATACAAATATTAAAATCTCAATCAATGAAACAGAGAAGAAAATTTAAAATACCACAATTATTTTACATTCAACAAACATCTTAAAATTCCACACATATTTTAAAATCCTTAAACCTGAAGCAGGATGAGAAAATTTCCTGCCAACGAAACAAAAAAGAAGAAAATTAAATGAAATATTTGCGAAAATGATGTCAGTGAGTGTGAAGAGAAGATGCTGATGGCATAATTTTATTTTTTGCTTAAATATTTATTTCGCATTTTTGCAAATGAGTTGACGCCACCGTGAGATGAGCGAGTGTTGGTGAGAAGAGAGAGAGAGAGAGAAAGGGGTCTGAATTTCGCATGTCAGATGCAGAAACGCGCCCAGGACTAAAGGACTTCATTTAAATGCTGTCGCAGCATCACTCGCAGAGAGAAAAAGAGTGAGATAGGAAGGAAAAGAGAGAGAAAAAGGCGGCCAAAGGATTTGCATAAAAAGTGACACGTTTTTTTCCAGATTTCACTTTGTTACTTTACGTAAATTCTTTGTTTTTACTTAGTATTTTTTTATTTTACTTCAATTTATTTTGCTTTATTTTTTCTTTACTTCATTTTTTATTTTTCTTTATTGTTTTTATTTCTATATTTTTTATTTTTATTTATTTTTCTTTTCGTGTTTTTTTTTGTCACTGCATTTTTTAATTTCCTTTACTTTTCTTTATTTTTGATTTATTTTATTTTTTTCTATTATTTATACACATATTTTCTTCTACATTTTGTTTTATTTACATTTGTTTGACTTTCATTTTAAGTGTACATTTCGCATGCATTTTTTCGTAATTTGTTATTCTTGGTTTTGTGAGAGAAACACGTTGCGAAATTGCATAAGTTTTGTGTTTTAAATTAAAATACCAACAACCAGAAAAAACAGACACGAAATGAAATTTCAAAGAAAGAAGACTAAATATGAGACAAAAAAATAAGGTCTAAAACAAAAATAAGTCAGTAAAAATTCGTGTTAAGAAAAATGCATAAAATTAACAGATGCAACAGAGAACAAAAACTATACGAATGAGGGAGAAAAAAATAGGAAGCAGCAAAAAATCAACCCTAGAGAAGATGAATGACAGGCAGCGATGTAAGCGAGAAGATGATGATGATGATGGGATGATTATGATGGTTTAATGATGATAGGATGATTATGATGGTATAATGATGATGGGATGATTATGATGGTATAATGATGATAGGATGATTATGATGGTATAATGATGATGGGATGATTATGATGGTATAATGATGATAGGATGATGTTGGAATGTTGATAAAACGATGATGACGATGGGACGATAATGATGAGATGATGATGTGGGAAGAAAAAGTCGCCCCAACTTAGGTTGATGACGTCGGCATAAGGTTAAATCAGGCTGTGTGGGTCGAAGGAAATCACGAAAAAGTTAATGCAGTGGGCGGTAACGAGTTGTGGGCGGTGGGTGACCTGTGGGCCGAGAAGGATGTGGTAAAAGCTAAAAAGCGGTATTTTGAAGGGTGCGTGGGGAGTATTTACGACGTTTATTCTGAGTTTAAAAATAGATCTGGGATGTATAATTAGATTTAAAGAAATTCTTGGGATAATTATATGGTTGAACGATGATACTGAATGATTATCAGTCTTCTGTTCAGAAAGGGTCGTAAAGTATTTATAAATTACAATACAATTATGTAAAATGTTCTCGGAAATTAGACAAACGATATTTCAGCTGAATTGTCGATACCAAGATAATTACAATATTTAGAATCAAGAAATTTCTGCGCAGTCTGAGACGAATACAAAAGGTTAATTAGATTAGAAGAGGTTCAGAAATAATTAGATATGGTTTTAAATCAATTAAAAGAAGCGAAATAAAACTAGAGATTGTAAAAGTGTTATAGAGAAATTTTTAAAGGTCCGACGAAATTTAAGTGACAAGAACTAAACGAAATCTTACTAAACTTAGTTGAAGTTTTAGACAGTTGAGGCTTAGACTAAGACCAAAAGCTGGACACAAGCTCCACATTGTTCTCCATCTCTACCTCAACTTCTTCTCTTCTCCTTCACTATTCATCATCATAGTCTCTTCTGTTCTCTCCTCCTTCTCTATTCTTCATCTTCTCCTCCTTTTCTTCTTCTCTTCTTCCCCCTCCGCCTTCGACATCTCGCCGACCGCTCCAGTGAACTTAATTAAAAATGCTAGCGCGTAATTTCAGCCGCATTTTGCAGGATGCAGGCGACAGATTCCGCTCATCAGGATGCAGGATGTGTGCCAGCAGATGGAAGAGCAAGTGTTTGTGTGCGAAATCTTTAGTGTGTGTTTGTGTGAGTGTGTGTATTTGGGTGTGTGAGGATATTTATGTATGTGTGCCACTCACGCGCTTGCTACATAAAATGCAAAATAGAATTAAATAAAATAAAATGCTGGAGGGAAAATTATCGTAGACGGAGGGGGAAAGAGGATGAGGAAAGGAGGAAGATGGAAGAAAACAGAAAGAAGAAAAGAGCAGGAAAGAGAGAAAAGGAGGAGAAACATAGTCAGAGGAAAAGTGACAGACGAAAAGAGACAGACGAAGATGTAGTGAGGAGAAGAGAAAAAAATGAGAAAGAGTGCGAACAAAAATGAAGCCGTTACGTGGTGTGAGTGAGACAGCGACAGGACGTCGGCAAACGACAAGCTAAACGCTTCCTAGTGGCGGGGTGGCGTTGCCAGACTGTAAAAATGTAAAAATAAAATATATGTTTTTTCTTAATAAATTTGGCAGAAGAATTTAAACTGGTCAGATTTGTAATTACTAAAATTTTTTTTACAAATTTCAAGAAAAATATATATTTAAAATTTCAGAAAAATATATTTTTAAATGTTTTTTCTTTAAGTAAATTATGT
The DNA here is from genome assembly GCA_017309665.1 of Coelopa frigida. Taxonomy (NCBI): domain Eukaryota; kingdom Metazoa; phylum Arthropoda; class Insecta; order Diptera; family Coelopidae; genus Coelopa; species Coelopa frigida. The sequence goes on from JAFDUT010000190.1 coordinate 10,839, forward strand.
TAATATTTTTTTAGAACTATAATTAGTAAAATGTTTTTTCTTTGTATTTTCATTTATCAAGATTTCAACAGAAAAATTTTATAAAAATAAATCAAATTTGAATGAAATATTTTTTTCAATTAATTTGAATAATAAATATAAAATAAAATTTTTCAAATAATTTAAAGCATGAATACAAAAAAAAAAATTTTTGAATTAAATAAAAATATTCAATAATTTGTAATTAATTAAAATTAATATAAAAATCTATTTCTTAGAAAATTTGAAGAACATTTTTAAAATCTCATTGAAAATATATTTTTTATAATTATAAACTAGTTGAAAGATTTATTTTAAAGAATTAGTTTTTTTCAATAAAAATGACATTTTTTGTGAAATGAAATTTTAAATTATCGTGTCAAATATTTTAAATTTTAATTATGAAACTATTTTTTTCCGTTGTTGTCGAAAAATATTTTCAATCTGGCCACACTGGCAAAAACTATGCTTATGTTGTCGTCGTCGTTTGTGGCAACATTCGCTGGCTTTCATAACGACACGTGCCATCCTCGTACACAAACACACACACATATTCACGCGGGCACAAGCACTCACACAAACACAACACATCCTCTATATATACACACACATACAGCCACTCTCTTATGTTGCTTCAGCTGTCTCTACATGGATGTGTGTGTGTTTCTGACTTAATAATATAAATTTACTGTTAGACATGAGAGCGAGATTTTTTCACTCCTTGTTGGTGGTGTCGAACTATTGTTGTTGTTATTGTTGTTGCAGTGGCTTGCAATGCGTCGTTGTTGTTGTTGCAGTGGCTCGCAATGCGATGTTGTTGTTGCAGTGGCTTGCAATGCGTCGTTGTTGTTTTTGTTATTGCTTTTACAATAATGTTGGTGTTTTTTTTATACAATATTGTTCTTGTTTTTTTTTGTTTTGTTTCTTGTTTTTCCAATAATGTTGTTGCTATTTCATCCACACTGTTGTTTCGGCTATTTTTTTTGTTGCAACATTTTTCCTGCTGCTGTTACTTCATGATGTTGCTGCTGCTACTTCTCCTGGTTCATATTGTTCTCGTTACTTCATGTTGCTGTCGTTGTTGTTTATGTTTATGTTGATGTCGATGTTGTTTTTGGTGTTTTTTATATTTTTGTTGTTTTTCTTATCGTCATTGTTATTTTTGTGTTGTTGTTCTTGTCGTTGATGGTGTTGTCGTTGATGATGTTGTCGTTGAACATTTTTTTTTTGATTTTTTTCTTGTTGCTGTCAATGTTTATGGTGTTTGTTGCTGTAGCATTTTCGATGTTGTTGTTACTATTTTTGTTGTTGTTTGTTTTTAAAAGTCTGTTCTGGTTTGTTGTTCAATGATGTTGTTATTATTATTGTTGTTGTTATTATTATTTTTGTTGTTTTTGTTATTGTTATTATTGTTATCGTTGTTCTTGTTGTCATTTTTCTTGTTGTTCCATGTGTTTTATATTTTATTTATGCATCAAGCGCAAAATTTTCATCTTCCGTCGACGTTACCGCTGATGTCGTTGGTAATAATGATGTTATGATGATGATGATGATTATAATAGTTATAATGATGATGATGATTATAATAATTATGATAGTGATGATGAACACGAAGACTTTTATAAAGAATATACTGTAGATGAGAATGATGTTACTTACGATAATGATGGAGTTTCTGATGAAAATTATGAAAAAATTACGATCTGACGAAGATGATGATGATGATATCTCCTATGAAGTTTTGGCAATGATGAAGTTTTGGCGATGATGAAGTCTTGGCGATGATGATTATGTTGCTTATGATGATGATTTTGCTTATGATGATGATGTTGTTATTTCTGACGATGATAATTCCCGTTTTTTTTTTCTCCACTTTTTCTGTTTTTTCTACCTCTCGACTTCTCGTTAGCTCCAACGTTTTATGTTTTTGTTGTTTTATTTTGCTGCTGTTTCTTCAGCTGTTCAGTGTTGCCTTTCTGCCTTTCTTTCTTTTCGCTCTTGTTGCCGCTAAAATTATTATCCACGTTGGTGTCGATGTTTTCAACGTTGTTGTTGTTGTTGCTTTTGTTACAGTTGTTGTTTTTTCGTTGTTGTTATTTCTCTTTTTGTTGTTGTTATTTCTCTTTTTGTTGTTGCTATGATTTGACTCCTTTCATTAGATATTGTTGTTGCGTAGTGTTGAAGCAACTTTTTCTGTTGCTGTCGTTGATTTTTCTCTCTCTCTCTCTATATATATATATATATGTCTCTATCTTTCTCTCACTTTCAATTTATTTGGTATTCCCTCTTCTCTCCCTCTCGCTCTCTGTCTCTCTCTCTCTCTATGTCTCTCTCTCTTTCTGACTCAATTTTCATTATATTCCGTATTTTTCGCCGTTGGCAACGCGGTGACGGCAACATGTGCCAGCTTCTAGTTTCCTTTCGCTCAGCTTAATTTCCACATTCATGAATGGCAACACTTTTTCCCTTTTAGGTAATAAAACACATCTTTTCGTGGAGTTTAAAAAATTGTTTTTTTTTGTTGTACAAAAAAAAAATGTAAAAATTTTTGTTCAAAAGAAATTCGATTTGAAAGAAAAATATTTATGGAATGAAAACTATAAATTTTAGTTGGAAAAAAAAATATTTTTTGTAGATAAAAAACAAACATTTTTTGGTGAATGAAAAAAAAAACACTTTACAGAATAAAAAAAAAAAGAAAATTTTGTCTAAAGAAAAAAGAAAATGTTTGTCATTTTTTACATATTTTACGTTTTTCGCGGTAAAAAAATTCGAAAAGAAATTATTTTTAAATTTCCAGCATAATTTTTTTCTGTCTACGCTCCCTCTCTTATTATAACTCTTTCGCTCTTCATATTTTCGCTATTTCATATCTATCTGTCTTTTTCTTCTCTTCACTCCCGTCGCTTCGTTTTATGATCTGGCATCGCTTTCGTGTTGTTTGTGATAAATTATAAAGTTGTTAAAATATTTATGAAGTTGTTAAAATATTTATGTAGTTGTTGTTTGTAAATAATTGACAAACAACAAATATATAAATCCAAAATAAATCAGAAATGAAAAAGACAACTTTGTAAATTTGTCTCCATCCAGCCGAGTTTTCTCTATGTGTTTCGTTTAATTCATTCTATATTTCTATATATTTTTCTACCATCTCGCAACCCTCTCCTTCACTGTATTTCATTCTCTCTCTCCTGTTTCTCTCCTGTCTCCCTCCTCTATATCTCCTCTCTATCTCTCCTTCTCCCTCTTTCCCTCTCTTTCTCACTGTCTCACTATTCATATCTCTTTCCTGTAAACTCACCACAGCTCAAGCGGAAGCCTCGTTAATTACGTGCCCCGTTTTACTTGAGCCTCCCCATCCTTCTCTTTTACTCTTTTACTTCTCGCTCTCTCTCTTTCTCTCTCTCCAACTAATTCTTCTTTTTTCTCTGTTCTCTCTCCCTCCCTTTTTCTCTCTTCTCTTTCTCTCTCTCTTATTCTCCTCGCTGTCGCCTCTCTTTCTCACGCTCAATTGCCGAAGCGGAAGTCTAGTTTACATCGAGGAAAAGGGTCGATGGTGAGAAATTGGTGGTACCGAGTGGAGGACGAAGGACATGAGTGAGTGAAAGAGAGGAGGAAGAAGGTGAGGAGAACCTGAACCTGCAACAACCAACACCAACAACAACAAAAATTCAGCATTCATGCGGCCTGCACTGGCTGCATCCATAAATCATATCGAGAGCCTTTCCTTCGATGTGAAAAAGTAGGAGAACGAGAAGTTCTGGTGGAGGAGAGACAAAGGAGTGAGAGACAGATGGAGAGGAGGAGAGACAGATGAGGAGAGAAGGACAGACAGATGAGGAGAGAAGGACAGACAGATGAGGAGAGAAGGACAGACTGACGGACGGACAGACGGATGGTTGGACAGACGCTTGGACAGACACTTGGACAGACGCTTGGACAGACAACAGATTGCGCCTGGGCGGGCGTTTGGCCATTTTAAGAATATTTATCCTGACAGCGGATTTTTGATGGAAAAACTTTTGTAAATTGCTTGCGAACGAAATTTTTCAAACCGCAACGACGAGGTGAGGATGAAGGAGAGGGAGAGGAGTAAAGAAAAGAGGAGGAAGAAGAGGAACGGAGAGAGGAGGAAGAAGAGGAAAGAAAGAGGAGGAAGAAGAGGAAAGAAAAGAGGAGGAAGAAGAGGAACAGGAGGGTTAAAGCAAGAGAGTGGAGGAGAAAGAAGTGATGAGTTGAAGGAGGCAAAGCAGACGATGGACGTGGGTCTCAGAAGAGGTCGAAGGAGCTTTAAGACTAGGACTATTAGGGACCAGAAAATGAAGAGCAAACAAAGGAGTCCCGATGGAGAACAAGAGGAACTAAAGGAATGAAGAGAGAGAGAGAGAGATCAAGGGAGGAAGAAGAGAATGCATCGAAGGATGATGAACAAACTGGAGTCGGTGGAAGCCTCAGGATCGAAGAAAGGAGTCGTCAGACGAAGCCCAGAACGAAGGCCTCAGAATGAAATCCACAGGACGAAGGTCCGCAGGACGATGTTGCGAGAGGATCCCAGAGACCAAGCTTCGTCCAAACAACCACAACGGCCGATACGCAGTGAACTGGACGAAGTATTAGATTTATGAATTTCTAGCCACAATATGCTCGAGAGTTTGTTTTTGTACAGAAGTATGTTTGAGTTTGTATGGGTTTATGTTTGTGTATAGGGATGTATATGTGTGTATTGGTCTCTTTGTTTGCATGTATGAGTGTGTTTGTTTGCATGCTATGTATGTGTTTGTTTGGGTTTACCATGTTCTATGTGAAGGTTTGTGTTCACTGTTCACTGCTTTCATCAGAATTTCTCTCTTATTCTCCTTCAGCCTTTCAATCTCTAACTATTTCGCCTTCTCTCTTTCTCACCCCTTTCCCCCACCCTCTCTGTCTCTATCTCTCTCTCTCGCTCTCTCTTTCTCTTACTCTTACTCTCTCTTTTTCTCTTAATCTTTCTCTGTTTTTCTTTCCCTCGTTCCTGGTGCTTGGAGTAGCCTTTGGTCAAACTACATAATCATGTTTATATATCGTTGGTCAACATGTTATTGTTGTTGTCTACCTTCACCTCTACTCTCTTTCTTCTTCTTGTTCTTCTTCCTCTTTTCCTTCCTCCTCTTTTCATTTCTGCTCCTCTTCGTCTATCATAGTCTTCTTCTTCTTATTGTTGACCTATTGAGTTATTGTTGTTCTTTCTGTGGTATTTTGTTGTGTGAATTTATTTTTGTTGTATGAGTGTTGATGTTGTTATAGTTGTTGTTATTTCGTTGTTGTTATATGTTGTTGTTATTGTTATTTGTTATTGTTATTGTTATTGTTATTTGTTATTTGTTATTGTTGTTGTTATTGTTGTTTAGTGGTTTTTATTGTTGTATTGTTGCTGTTTGCACCACTTTTGTTAAATCGGCTTCATAATTTTTAATAATTCACATAAAGCACTCACCTTCTCTATCTCTCTCTCTTTCTCCCTCTATCTCTCTCTCTCTTTCTCCCTCTCTCTCTCTCTCTCTCTCCCTCTCTTTCTATCTATCGGTCCTTCTTCATCAGATAAACCCTTCCGCTCCCTCCCTCCTTCTCCAAATTTCATTGAACTTTGAGAATTTCTCAAGCTTTCCTTGTTGTTATTGATAGATGTTGTTGGTATTACTATTATTGTTGGTGTTGATTTTCCTGTTGCTGCCATTGTTGTTGATGTTCCCCTTTTTTATTAAAGTGAATTTTAGTTTAGTTGTCGAATTTCATGTTGTTTTTATCGAGTTCCTCGTTGTTGTTTTTGTCATCTATCTTGTTGTTGTTGTTTTTGTCGAGTTCCTTATTGTTTATGTTTAATGTTGTGGTTGTTCCTGCTTAAATTAACCCTCTGTGTTGTTTTTGTTTTGGTGTTTCTTTTTCAAATATTGACGATAGATTTATGAAGTTTCTTTGTTTTCCGAAATTAGTAGAGGAGAGGGAGAGAGAGAGAGAGAGAAAGATAATAAGAGATAAGACAGAGAACAATAGAAGGAAACTCAAATAGAGAGAAAAGGAAACTGGGAGGGAGAGAAAAAGAGGGCGATAAAACGAAGGAGAGAAAGAAAAAGACGAAGATAAAAAGTCGTATAGAAAAGAAGGGTGAGACAATAACCATGTGGGTGGAAAAGAGATAGAGAGAGAGCAATGAGTTATAATATTCGCTTCCCAAATAATTTAAAATTGTGAAATTCAATAAATTTCACCAGGTTATCGAAAGGAAGGTGTAGAGAAGAATGGGAACAGAAGAAAAAAGAAAATGAGAAAGGAAGAAGAAAAAGAGGGAGAAAACAAATAGAGATAAAATAAAAATGAAGAAGACCAAAAAATAAACATAAAAATTAAAAATAAAAGGATGAAAAATGATTTAAGAGAAGGTGAAAAACAGGAGAGAAGCCGAAAACGAAAAGGAGGAAAAAAAGAGAAGAAGAAAAAAAGTAAAATGAGGAAAAGGGGAGAAAATGAGGAAAAATTAGAGAATGAGATAAGGGAGAGAGAGACTGAGAGATGGGAAAAGTTCGTTGTTCGGAACAAAGCGAAAGGAAAGGAATTTTGATTTATTTACTCATAGAACGAGAATAGTTGAAAAAAAAAGGATGAGGAACAAAGAACGTGAAAAGTATGAAATTATAGGAATGAATTATAGGAATTATATAGAATATGGTGAGGAAAATTTGCAAAAAAAAAAAAATGTGGCAACACTAGGAGACCGATGTCAATGACCATTCGATGGGTTTCGAAATTGTTCGGGGAAGTTATTTTTCGCATTTAACATTGGTGTTATCAACTATTTTTAATTTATTTCTCTATATAGTTCTATCTCTTCTCTCACTCTCCCTGTCTCTATTTCTCTCTCTTTCTCGCGAGAATGAGGCCATAAAAGGAAGCAATTGCTCGATTATTTATAGATTATTATTAAAACGTTGTGCGGAAGTAGATTTTAGATTAAATTATTTTTTTTTTCAATTTCAAACAGATCTACTAAGATCGTAATATATGTAGTTCGAATAGTATAGTGACTACTGTAGCGAGTGTGTTGTTAAGAGGAAGACAAAGAGAGAGAGAAAAGATTCAGTCGTTAATGGGTATTGAAAATCCACCAGAAGCGAAAAACAGCAGCCGCTGAAACCATGTTGTTTCGTGGAGTGGAGACTCGTGTTTTCGACTCGCCTCCTTCTTTCTCCCCAACCTTTCAACTCATTCACCACGGCCTTTTCATCCTAAGGCCACTTCCACTCTTTCTCCACCATCCTCCTCTCCATCCTCCTCATCTCCATCCACCTCCTCTCTCTCTCCTCTCCATTGACCTCCTCCTCATCCTACTCCGCCTCCTTCTTCTCATCTCCTTCAGCTCGAGGTGTTTTCGAACATTTCTGATGATTCTCATCAGGCAACACCAGCGATGACAACAAAAACATGTTCATGTCCAACAAAAACATCAGAAAGAAGAACTGTATCGACAACAGCATCAACAACAACACCAACAACATCAACGACAACAAAGTGGCAGCCCAGGTCCTGGACCTCGGCCAATGGACGACGAAACTATCGGACGTCGACCGATCCGGCTCTCAGCATGTCTGACCATCCATCCATTCGTCTATTTGTCTCACTATCCCCATCTGTTTCTCACTCACCCTTTCTCTCTCTCCCTCTATTGTTGTTAGTTTGAAAATATTTATGCTATATACATTCCTGTGGACTTTTGATAAGACTTATGTCTGATATTAAAATGATTGAAAAGCTTATAATAAAAAATATAGTGTATACACATTTTTTATTATTTAAATAAATTTAAATAAAAGTCAAATTATTGTATTATAGTAAAAATGTGTCGCTTATTTTATTTTTCCCAAATATTGTTAAATATTAAATTTTAATATTCAACATTATTACTATGATTAATTATTTTGATAAAAAAAATTTTGATTTATCATATCTCGACTTAAGTTTTGTCAAAAGTCCACAGATTTTTTGTTTTCATTGTTGTTATAATATTATTTGCCATTTTGTTACTTTTACTTTTATTCTCAATGTTGTTCTTTTTTTTTTTGTTGTTGTTATCAATGTTGTTGTTTTTGTTGTTCTCATTGTTATTCTCGTATTTTTTATAGTTGTTCATGTTTTTCTCTCTCACTCTCTTAGGAAGAAAAGTTTGGTATCGTCATGTTGCAGCAGTTGTTGTTGTTGCTGGAGTTATTGTTGCTGGAGTTGTTATTGTCACAGTTGTTGTTGTCGTAGTTGATGTTGCCACAAGAGTTGATGCTGCTGTTGTTGTTGTTGACGGTGTTGCAGGCTGTTTCCACCGATGCTGCTGCTGCAACTGCTACCGACTCCATGAATCTCTGTGGATTCATCCAACCCACGTCTCTGGATCTTGGATCCTTCCAACAATCTATATCTTCGATGGGCTGCCGCTTGTTTTGTCCTTTTGGTCACTTTGATATCATGTTGTCTCTCTCTCTCTCTCTCTCACTCTTACTCTTCCCCACACTCTTCCTCGCACTCTTCTTCAAACTCTTCCTCTACTCTCTCAGACTCTTATAAACACTGTCTCTCACACTCTTTCACTAAAACTCTCGCATACACTCTTTTCCCTTCTGGTTCCAGAGCTCAGTGTGAATTGCATCAGCTTGCAATGGAGTTTGTTGCAGTTGATCTTGTTGTTGTTATTGTACCATGTTGTAGAATTTTGGGGTTGTTGCTCTTATTGTTGTTGCTCTTAATGTATTTGTTATTTATTGTTTTTGTTATTCCTAAACGGTTTTCTTGTTGTTGTTTCTGAGTGTCTGTCGTTGCTTTTATTTTGGCTGTTGAGTTTCAAGCTGTTATTGGTGTTGTTGTTGTTGTTGCTTCTCTTGTTGTTTTTGTTGTTGTTCTGGCTGATGTTACAGCAGTTGCTGCACTTTCGGTTCAGCAAAATATTTATCCTCACGTTTTGTTTGGAAACTCATTCTCATCCTCAACGTCCTCATCCTTGTTGTCCTCATCGTCCTTGTTCTCTCGTCATATCGGCAAGTTGGCAGCAGGTCTTCACAACAACAACAAAAAAGGGAACCAAAACAACAATACTAACGACAACAACAAGAAGAACATCAACAGAAGAACAAAAACATTACCATTGCCAACAAAAATAAGAGAAACAAAAACCAAAATTACTTCATTATCAACAACAACAACTTGAAAAAGAACATCATAACACAAAATGAAGACATAACAACAAAATGAAGAACATCATCATAGACAACAAAATGAAGAACATCATCATAGACAATAAATGTAGAATATGATCAACATCATTAACAATAATAAGAACATCATCAACAACAATAAAAACATCATCAACAACAACAGCAACAATAACAAGAACATCATCATATTCTACGATAACAACAAGAATCACATCAACATAGAGAGCCATAAGAAGAACATCATCAACTACAACAATTAGTAAAAGATCATCATCATCATTGACAACAAAAACAAGAACATCATCTTCAACAACAAGAACATCATCTTCAACAACAACAACAAGAACATTATCTTCATCAACAACAATAAGAACAATATCATCATTGAGACTACGAATATCATTGAGAACAAAAAAATCATCAACTTGAACATCATCAACAGCAATAATATATAAAAGAGCAGATGCTGTTCCTCTTTCTCAATCCAAGCATCGACCAAAAAGCAAAAGCCGTTTCTTCCGTTCAAGTCCTGGTCATCATCATCATCATCATCGTCGTCCACCAACTATCTCCATCTCCACGATTTCCTCTCAAACTCCTCGACTTCACCTAAATTCGACCCAACTTCTCTCAACTCTTCCCTTCTTCCTCTCTTCTTCCTCTCCTTCTTCCTCTCCTTCTTCCTCTCCTTCTTCCCCTCCATCTCCCTCTCGCTCTCTCTTCGTCTACCCATCAGAATCCAAAATTTTCTGTCAATCATGATGGCCACACTGGAGTGAGAGGATGGATGGAGGGAACTCCAGAGTAAACGGAAACAAGTGGCCGCGTTGCCAACTGCGTGTTGCAGAATCGACATCATCTGACCGCCAGCCGTTGGTTGTCGTTGCGTGTCGTGACTTTGGGCACGCGATGCATTTTTCTCTTGTCTCTTTTACTCGCCCTCCCTCTCTTTCACTCTCCATATAACCCTCTTCACTCACTCCAGTCCTTCACCACTCTTTCTCCCTGTCTCCATCATCTCTCTCTGTCCATCCATTCACGATCTGTCTGAGCATCTGTCGCTCCGTCTGTCGCCCGCTGCCAGCTTCGTCTCCGGTCAATCATCTCAGCCCGGAGGTCGAATTCGCTTGTTGGTGGTTAAGAACAAACCAACAACAAATTTTTTTCACTCTTCGCTTTTTCTCTCAACTGTTTTGCGATACTTTGGCCTCCCCATTTCTTTCCTCGCCTCCCTCCTCTCTTCCTCCACAGCTTTCCTCCCTTCTTTCCTCCCTTCGTTTCCTCCATTTCTTTCCACAATTTTGTTCTCCACTAAATCCTCTCCTCGTTTCTCCTTCACCACCCATTCCCTGACACAAATTCCCCTTCAGATTCTCACATAGATCTCTCATATATCGGAACCCCATCTCTTATCTTTCTCCTCTCTCTACACTACCGTATTATATTTTTCAATATCTTCTCTCTCTCACTACCCATATTCCAAATACCTCTCTCTCGCACTACCGTATTTCATATCCTCTTTCTCTCTCACTACCACCATACACTCTGATTACCTTTTAAATCATGACAACATTTTATCCATTGTATTTCTATAATTGAGGCATTTTAGTAATTTTATTTAGTAATTTATCTCATTATATTTCTACATATTTCACATGCACTGATTTCTTTTTCCAATACTAATATCAACATTGAATGCTCAGTGGTTTTTTCCTATTAAATATCTGCTTTTTTGTACTTCGTGAGAAACTCGAATTAATGTTCAACAAATTTAATTTTTCTTTTTTTTTCGTTTTTTTACAGAGGTCAATTGAATTGAAAGTACTACATATTTTCAAAATATAAAGATCTTAATCTTGATTTCTAAAAAAAAATATTAAAAGGGAAATAAAATAGACTATTGAAAGATATAACTATAGATGAGATATCAAAATCTTTAGAAATTTATAGAAATTTCATAAATAGAAGGAAAAATAAGAAAGAAAAAAAGGAAGAAAAAGGGAAGAAAAAAAAAGAAGAGTAGATGATGCAGAGAGAGATAAAACGATTTCTAATGGAAGAAAACAAAGAAGGAAACTCGTGAGAATCAAAGTATAATGATAAGAAAAAGGTCTCTAGAGTCTTGGAAGTAAACTAAAAATTATAATTGAAAGAGAATAAAATCTGGGAGGACATCAGGGAGAGCTTGAGAAAGAGAGAGAGAGACAGAACGATAGACTTTTCTCCATTTTCATTTCAAAATCAATTCACGCAGTCTTCGAATTCTCCGGCTCCACCCATCGAAAAGATTTTCTGCACGATTCGACCACAACTTTTTTTGCTCTTCTTCTTTTTCTCTCTCTCTTTCTCTGTTCCTTTCGACCATCTTCCTCTCTCTTACTCCTAAATCTTCGTCCAACTTTCTCGTACATCTCCATATCTTTCACTCCTTAAGCACTGCTTTTCCTCCTCCTCCTTGTCTGTCTCGTTCCCTCTCTCTGTCTTGTCGTCCTGATGAAGCAAGCATGTTAAGCGTTGCCACCTGCCGCAACCAAAGCAAGGATGGCGACACTTGTTACAACAACAACAACAACAACTGGTATCCTATGGTAACAACAACAACATCGAATTCTATGGCAACAACAACAATAAATTCTAAAACAACAACCACTTCTATGGCAACGTTAAAAAAAAATTATTTTCCAAAAACCAAAAAATTCCTTTGGCAACAACTGCTAAGATAACAACAAAAACAACTACTACTACTTTGACAATAACAACAAACACTTCTTTGACTACTACAACAACAAGATCTCATTTGACAACAACAACAGCCAATCATTTGAAAACAACAACTCATTCGATAAAAACAAGAACAACTTCTCTTTCGAAAATAACAACAACTTTCCTTTCATAACAATAACATTCCTTCAAAAACAACAACAACTTTTTCTTCGATAACTTCTTAATTTTTGATAACAACAACAACAACAACATATCTTTCGAACAACTCTTTGGACAACAACTACAACTTCTTCGTTGTCGTTCGACAAATACAACAACAAAAACAATTTCATTCACAACAATAACAACATCTTCTTTCACAACAACAATCAGAACATTTTCTTTCACAACAACAACTACAATTCAGTTGTCAAAAACAACAACAACAACTCTTTTGGCTCACTCAATATCACGCCCCAAAAGTGTAAATCGAACAGAACTACAACAAAAACAACTACCAACCAAAAAATAAAAAACAACTAAAAATCGAAGCAAAATCTTCAACCAACTGGAACGAAGATCCTAAAAAAAAAACAATGACAAACAATGACAACAACTATAACAACCACAACAACTACAACAACCATAACAACTACAACAACCATAACAACAATATGAAAACCTTACAATAAAAACATTAGAACAACAATAACATTAAAATCGAACAACAACAACATTAAAATCGAACAACAACAACATTAAAATCGACAACCACGGAAATATCAAATTTCATAACAAAAAAACGACTACAATAATGTGAAAATGTTTGGACCAACAGTAAACAACAACACATATAACAACATTAATACCAATAATAACAACTACAAAAACAGCAACAACACTTACTAAAATACCTACTACAACAACAACATAAAGCCACTGCAACAATAACAAAAACAGCAACTACAACAACCACTATTGACTCGACAATCAACATCGTTGTTCACCCACCCACATTCCTAATCGTCTGCTTTCATTCTACATCCTCCTCGTTCCATCTCTTCATCCTTCTCGTTGCATCTCTTTTCTCACTCCCTCCCTCCCTCCATCCAACTATCCTTCTCTCCTTCACTTCCTATCTATCTACTCTTCCTCATCCTCAATTCATTTCACTCCCACAGTCTCACCTTCATCGCTCGAGGGACAGCAATTGGAAAATGAATTCCAGTCACGTTGTTTCGAGTTGCCACCGATGCCCAGCCTCTAACCAAAGTAACAACATCAATGACAACAACGTCAATAACAACAACTGCAATAGGTATAACAACAATAACAACAACATTAGTAAAAACAACAACAACAATTGTAACAACAATAAAATCTCCTTCCGTTGTCACTGCCAAAACCCTATCGAAGTCCCACGAGACACGGAGACAAAATCCCCGAGATGTCGAAGTTTTTGGTGTCGTCCGAAAATGAGAGCGGAGGAAGAGGAGGAGGAGAAAGAGGAGAACGAGCAAGAGGAGAACGAGCAAGAGGAGAAGGAGAACATCGAAGGAGACCAGAGAAAGAGATAAAGGAAGAGGCTGAGAGTGAGGCAGAGAGAGAGTGGGTAAAAAAGAAAGGCCACAAAAAGAGAAGTAAGTAGCAAGAATAAGAAGAGTGAAAAGATATTGCAAGAATGACAACAAGGAACTCGGAAAAAGAACCCGGAAAGGGCAAAAACAACTACAAGAACCACGACTATAAGGAACACAAACCAAGATATATAGAAAGAAGAACATTACCACCATTACCTACAGGAGGAGAAAAACTAATAAATTATAAACAACAGCAAAGAAAACATCAAGATCTTGAGAAAAAAAATTAAATATAGAAAAAAAATATATGGGGAAAAATATTAAATACAACAAAATATCGATAACAAGAAATATCGATATCAATAAAATCGATAATAACAAAATATCGAAAACTACAATATAGTAAAAAAGATCAATACAATACAATAGAAAAGATCAATAACAACAAAATAAAAATATGGAAAAATATATCGAACACCAAAAAATATCGACAACAAGAAAGATCGAAAACAAAAAATATCCTCAACAACAAAATAGTACAATTAAAACATTAAAAACAAATTATTATTGGGGAAATATGGAAAAAAAAACTAAATACCGACATCAAGAAAAATCAACTTCCAAAAAAATCGACTACAAAAAAATATCGATAAAAAGAAAATATTGAAAAACAACAAGATATCAATAGAAACAAAATATGGACAACAAAAAATATCGAGAGCAAAAAAAAAACCATTTCAACAGCAACAATATGTCTACAACATCAATGTACCCAAAGAAAAAAAAATACCTTCTTCGTTCACTACTTGTCAATTCCATGGACATCCTCGTGTCTGTCCATGGACCAGGTTGATGTTGTTGTTATTTTTATAACCACAACTATAGTAGTTGTTGTTGTTGTTGTTTTCAGTAGCAACATCAACAGTAGCCATCGACCAGAAGCAGCAACTGACGATAATGTCGCCAATATATTCAATTATTTATGGGGTGCAACGTGTCAAAACAACAACTAACTAAATATCAGCTACAACAAAAATAACGAGCACAGGTTCGTAAAAAATAACAACAAATAATAGAATAGAACCTAACTAAAGAAACAACAACAATAAATATTACGACGTGAGCTAAACCAATGAAAAAAAAAACACCGGTATAATAACGATCTCTTAGCAACAACAACAACAACTACTGTAACATTGTACAACATTTTATGAACTAAATTCATCGTAACAGGTGAAAGAGATTTTTCGGTTAAATTATGGGTATCAAGGAAAGCTGAGATTATGAGGGAAGAATGAAAGATTTTAATGATATGATTTTAAATTGAAAATTTATATCAATTTAATACAAATAACTAGAAATATATATATTTAAATTTAGTATTAATTTAATAGAAATAAATAAAAATTAATTTTTTTTTTATTTTATTATTTTTATTATGATTTGCTTATATTTGTTTTTTATAAATTTAATACATACTTCCAAATATGAATAATGAAAAAAAAAAATTTTAATTTAAAATTCTAATTCTAAAATGACAAAGAAAAAAATATAAATATAAATTTGAATCAATATAGTACAAAATGATTCAAATTAACTTCAGATTTCTTGATACTAAATATTCAATAAAATATAACTATAATAAAAACTTTAAACTCCAAGGTTCCATTCACCACAGTCTATCAACTCAATTTATAGTCGTATTATTTATTGTCCTGGAGGAATTCCTTCATCTGCCACTTATTTCTCTTACCCCAGTCTTCTTCCGCTGATCCTTATTTAAGTCTGGACCATCCGTTACAACGCCTTCGTCGTTTCCTCTAAATCTGATTCAAGTCTTCTTCTATTTTTTTCACATTTTTTGTATTCTCTTTTCCAATTGTAGGAGTGATATTAATGGGAAGATGGTTGTTGTTCTTGTTATTGTTATTGGTCTTCTCCTTGTAGTTCTTTCTCTTGTCATCCTCTCTCTTGATATTCTCCTTCATCCTTCTCTTTCGGATGCCATTTCACTGTCCATTAGACAGCGATGTCAAAGCGACCACGACCATGTCACAGACACACAGACAGACATCGTACGAGGACATTCAACGTCTCGTCTCGCCAACTCGGAGACATTTTTCTTCCCTCACTTTTTTTCTAATCAATTCCCTTCGCTGTCTTTCGCTCGCTCTTTCTTTCTCTTTTATTCTCTTTCTTTCAATCTCTTGTTTTCTCTCTGTCTACGGTTTTCTTGTTCTCTCAGCCTGCAGGATGTTTCTTTATTCCCAACTTTACCCCGAGGATTCATCTATATTTTTCCTTATTTCTCGTTCCTTCTCTTTAGCTCGTGTCGTGAATCTTTGTGGCATCGCTTCATCGAGCCTTTGCTTTTTCTTTGTTTCCTCCTTCATCTCATTTTCTTTTGGCTTAGTTTCGTTGCTATATGAGGTTTTCTTTTCTATCCTCCATAGTTTAGTTTTTTAGTTGATACTTCCTTTGGGTAATTTTTCCCTTTCTTTTGCTCTCTCTTCTCTCCTCGTTTAGCTTCGTCCTGGTCACATGCTCGTGTCCTCACTAGAGACGTCTGTCTCATTTTGCACTCAATATTCCGTTAGATGTCTTCGATTATCCTGAGGTTAAACTACAACAACACCTTCGACATCGATAGAAATAAGACAAAAAATATCAGAGAAGACAACAACAATGATAGAAGAAATATCGTCAACGACACCATCGACGTTTTCTTTCGATTCGCATTCCTTCTTTTCTTCCTTTCTTCCTTTCTGGATTGAAGGATTCCCTGAAAACTCTTTCTTGCTCTACTCGTTCTATCATCCTCTAACCATCTCCCTCTCACTAGCTATCTCCCTCCAACTAGCTATCTCCCTCCCTGTCTCTCTCTCTCTCTCTCTCTCTTTCCAGAATCAATATCACCGAACGTACGTAATGCATAATTAATACGAGGACTACGATGTGAGTGAAAGAGAGGGAGGGAGAAAAATTTAAGTCCTTGATCCTTTGAAGATTTTCCACGTTCGACTAGAGTTCGGAAGAAAGTGGGAGTGAATAAGATGAATGAAGGAAGAGAAGAAAAGAAAAGAGTTGAATGTAGAAATGGGAGAGAAAATCATATAGGAAAGATGTGATGAAGAAGACTGAAAGATGTCATGGTTAAGGAATTTGAAGCAAAATCTAGTGAGAAGTGAGGAGTTAAAGAAAATTGTAATGAAATTTAATATTGGCAACGGAAAAAAGAAGGAGAGTATAAGAAATATTGCAGAGGGATTGGACGGAAAGAGAATGAACCGAGTGAAGATAAAAATAAAAAAGTTTTAGAACATAAATTAATTATTATCGAATGGTAGAAAAATAAAATATTTATGATTAACACATCTTATGAAAATATTGAATTATTATTACAGATAAAGAAAATAAATTAAATTCATTAAAAAAATAAATTTTTTATTATGGCATTCCATTCTTATAAAATTCAAAGAAAATAAATTAATTATTATCGCAATCTGAGGACAAATAATAATTATATTCATGGAAATTAAATTCATGTAAATTAAAAATTAAATTATGAAAAATAAACTAGGAAAATAAATTATTATTACATATGAAAATTATTCAAAATATTCAATAAACAATTTAAGAAAATAAAGTAAGGAAAATAAAATAAGCAAGTAAATTGAACATAATTCAAATACAATAAATAAGTTATGATGACATTCTTTGAGAAATTAATTATTATAATATTTTAAGAAATTAAATTAATTCTCAGAAAATAAATTTTATTCCATTCTAAGAACCAACTGGTTATGGAAAGAATTGGAGGAACCTCGAACTCTTAATTTTTTAAACCATTACTCTAGTCAGAATCCCAAAAATAGTGCAATATCAAGAGAAGACTCATTGATCGACAGAAATTCCATCTTCCCATTCATCAACCATAACAATCCAATCAACAAATGATGACCCGATGACGGTTCCCGTCAGACTTTTTTCCAATTACATTCCTCATGTGATCTCGTTTTTTATGGAACTTTCCTCCATTGTCTCTCGATTTTCACCAAAGTCGTCCTTGTTCTGGTCTCAAGTCCAGAGAGGGACCTCGGGACCCATCGTTCATTGGTCACGAACACGTTCCGTCAACATTTCAACTAATTCCCATTGATTAAGTTAACTTAAGTTGATTTGATTTGATACGACATTCAATTATCTGATGGTATTCGTTTTTTTGTTGTTCTTATTGTTATTGGTCAAATTGGTTGACATCGTGCTCACGTCATAACAACGGTAGTGAGTGTTGTTGTTTTTGTTGTTACTATTGTTGTTACTCGGACACACACGTGATTCGATGATACAGACGAAGGATTCGAAATGAATGCGATCTCGAGTGAGCATCGAAGGTCAAATTGACTTCATTATCTTGGTATAAAAGAGAGAGAGAATGAGACAATGAGATTGACCTAGGAAGGAAAAGAGAGAGAGACAGACAGATGATGATAAGAGAGAACAGAACGAGAGACAAACACATATCGGGAGAAAGAGACCTGTGAACCATGAAGTCGTTGGGAAAATGGAAAGATTATGGTGCAGAAAAGGATGGAGGTCATTTGATAACATTTGCTGACGTTTGACATCATATCTCAGACAGGTTACAACAATTAGGGCAACAAGGACAACAACAACAACAACAACAACAACAATGTCATTAACACACTACAGAATTCTTGCTAATAAGCACCAAAGGCCAAATCATGTCATCATCTCTTTGGCCCACCTCTGATATCACATGTTATTCACTGAAAGAGAGGACACAGAGAGAGGAATGAAGTGAGAGATGAAAGAGATGAATGAAGTGAAAACTCATCAATCCGAATATTCTTAGAATACACGAAATTAATTAAATTTTATCTAATGACGGAAAAGAGAGAGAGACAGACATATATAGTTAGAGAGAGGTTGTGAAAGATAGTTAGACGAAAGAATCATAGATAGAGAGAATGAGAACCATGATTCACTTTTGAATCAAAAGCGACGATGACGAAGAGGAGAAAATGCTGAAAAGATGAGAGGTCGACGAGCGAATTTTGCTGAGTGAAATTGAAAGACATGTTTTCGTCCTCCTTCTCTCATTCCTCTGATTCTACGACATGTCAACCACGTTTGTTAAACATGTTCCTGACCATCATGTTTGACTCTGAATGTCACTCTCTTTAGAATTTCACTTTCCTATCTCTCTCAGCATGTCTTTACTGAAAACAGATTCCTCTTTCACCTCTCCTATCTCACACATTCTCTCTTTATTTCACTCGAAATCTTGTTGAATTTAATGAAACATCAACCTCAATCTTTTTTAATGAATCATTTCAAAAATCTTTTATGTTCTAGCAAAAGGGATGGAATAATAGAGTGAGAGAGATAGCTATGTTCAATGAGTGGGTCGGTACCCATATATGAAATGTTGTCAAAGTATATCCTTGATATGAAAGTTTACTTAAAATTATTTTAGGAATTAAAAGTCAGAAAAAAACCATTAACGTATTTATTATCAATTTAAATTAATCTAAAGTTAATAGATGATTTAATATCTTTTACATTTATGTCTAAAGTCAAAGGTCAATTTCTATAGGTAAATAGTAAAAAGTATACATACCAAATATGTACAATATTACAACTGACTCCATCAAATCAATATAGAGTTTAGAATACTGCGTTTTGCTAATTCTCTAAAAAATAAAAAATATTAGTTTTCACTAATAGAATACTTTGTGAATAGTCAACTAAACTCGTGGATTTAATTTGCATTGTCTTACAAATTATAGAGGCTTGGGTACATAAACTATTCTCATTATCACGGGGTATAAAAAGAACACCCAGAAGGCTACAAGTTAGTTCGTCGTGCTGGGAATGACTCTCATGTTACAGGTAAATATTCCCTATATATCCTGATTTATATATAATAACCAATATTAATATTAATAACTATATATATAAATATAACTATCACTTATGCCGACTAGTGTTCATCGGGTCAATTCTATGATCTCAAAGAATTAGAGGATTCCTATGTAAGTTTTTCATTATTTTGTTTTTACACAACTCTTAAATTTTTTTCTATTTTTTTTTCTAATAGTCTTGCACATATGTTATCAGCCCGACTCAGCTTGTAGTAAAAGGGAAATACTGTTCACCCGTTTTGTATGTTCATGTAGACAGTAAAAAACAGCGAACTATTATCTAGGCCACAGTAAAATAATGAGTGAATTATGAATATGCCCCTTGAATTATGAATAAAATGAAGAAATAAAAAAATAAGTGAGATTTCGTTTTGTATGGGATGGGCAGGTTAGTTGTTGTTGTGGCCACGATCGCAAAGATCATTCAATTAAAACATTTTTACAAAAAAATTTAATATAAAATGTTTACAAAATTGTAATAAATACCATATTAAACATTGGATTTCAATTCAAGTCGATACAATTAAACAATCCTACAATCGAATTAAGGTTTGTCCAAGTTCATTTTTAGTTCAATTTAGAGGAGAGGAATTTTCCTTTTTAAATTCAATAAAATTATTTAAGCTGAAAAATTTTAATTTGTTTTCAATAATTTACAGTTTTGCTAATTAATCAAAATCATCAATATAAAAATATACGTTTATTAGCAAAATATATATTTGCAATTAAAAAATGCAATGAGAAGAGAATTTATAATTTTAAATTTATAATTTTCCTTCTTAGTATTTGATGAATAGACCCACTAAACACACTGGATTTATATTCTATTATCTTCTTATCACATATCAAAAGTCATAGTGTATAAACTTTCGTTACTATCGTGGAATATAAAAAGTTTGAACCCAAGAATCTAGGTTGAAGTTAATAGGAAATCAATTATAGAAAATTTAGCTTACACAGAATGCCAACTAGATACAATTTGAAAAGTTGTATAGAATAAGTTATTAAAAAATTAGAATTTCAATAGGAATCGCAAAATACAAACTTTATAATATTCATTTGTTGAAATTTTAAAAATTCAAGAACTTTTCTTCGCGTAAGAAAGATTCTGACAAATAAAGGCGATGCATAAAAGATGATCACAACATTCATATGATTTATAGCATCTGTGGTTTCGTTTTTGGCATCCCCACTGTAATTGAGATAATTAACAATGAAATCTTATGAAATCTAAAATCCGTCTTTATTTTACCAACCACCTGCGTTGTCTATTTAGAACTCCTTGCGTTCCATTGGATTCACCCATCGAATACTAGGTGAAGGAATATGCGAGAGAATCATCAATTGCGAAGGATATATAATGATTATATGAGAGACGTACCTGACTTAATAAAATTATCCCGAGGACAATAGAAATTATGACTGATGGCCGCATTTTCACAACTTATAGTATCATTCTTATTTCCATACTCGCAATCAATATTTTTTATACTATGCGATAATGAGGACACGTTATGCACATTATCACTTAGTATTTTCAAGGTAATTCTTTTGTTCCTCCCTCCATTGCGATCATTCAACAATAATACTTATATTTTATTTGTATTTTCTTCACTCGATGAATAGATTCACTGAACACATGACTTTAATTCTTATTATATTGCAAATTCAGGAGGCTAGACGGCATACGCTGTTCTCATTATAGTATAGTATAAAAGGCTGGACTTTAAAGTGGAGGAAGTTAGTACGAAACCTTCGAACTTCCAGTTGTTAGAATGCGGCCATCAATCGTAATTACAATTTTTTTGCTTTCAACAATTTTGCTGTTGCAGGTAATTCTTCCATCTATTCAACTATTTACATATTTATCGAACATTTAACGTGTTTCTTTACTTAGTATTCAATGGCTTTGAAGGTAAGTATTTTGTAATTTTGTGGTTTCATCTCTAAAAGTTTTACCCCTCCTATAAAGGATTGTTTATACGCTAAAAAACAAAGCGGCCTTCGTCGACCTGTCGATTGCTGCCCTGCGATCGTTTGTGCTGAACAACGTTGTGCACCTCTTATTAAATAATAAATATTATACAATAATATAACATATTAAGAAATAAGAAATTATTTGAAACCTGTAAAATATCTTCTGGTTTTATAAAATGTTGAAATAAAAATGGCACATTGTGACAAAAACAACGAGAAATAAATATTTTTTCAACATATCGAATACAACATACAACATACACCCGCACCTTCAGACTCCCACTCCATATAAACAAGAATTTAAATACAACTCAAGAATTTTTGCTTATAGACAAAACAAAATAATAAAAGAATAAAAATTTCAGTTTAACCAAATAAAAGAGAGTTCATTTTTATTAAACAAAAACAATCATATTCTCAAGGCAATTGATAATTTCCACTTATTTTCATCAAGAAGGAAATATTGGCAACAATAACTGTAATCTTTGGACTCAATCATTGAATACTAAGTGAAAGAAAATGTTAAAAGTTAGAAAATAATGTATAACGAAATATGTAAATAGATGGAAGACTTACCTGCAACAGTGAAACTATTGAAAGCAGAAGGATAGTAATTACGAATGATGGACTCATTCTCACAACTGGTAATTCGAAGATTTTGTACTAACTTCCTCCTCTCTATTGCCTAGTGTTTTATACAAGGTGATAATGAAGACAGTTTATTCACTTCAGCCTCCTGAATTTGCAAGATAATGTGAATTAAATCCACGTGTTCAGTGTTATAATGCTAATAAAAGACTTACCTCCAACAGTAAAATCATCCCGGAAACAATTGCAATTATGACTGAGGGTCGCATTTTCTCAATATGTAGTCTATTTCTTACTCTCTTACTAAAAATCAATCTTTTTATACCCCATGGTGAACACACGTTATGAATTTCATTTAGTATTTTCAAGGTAATATGAATTGAATCCTGTTGTTCATTATATGACGGGTGTTCCGTGTTTTCACTTCTCTTGACCTTTTTGTTGCAATGCAAATGAAAAATTCAAATTTTATTATATAATTTATTATTTTTTTCACTCAATACATTCAATATAAATATAATAATTCATATTATCATGCAAATGCAGGACGCTGGAGGTCATAGAGTATACTCATTATTCTTGAGTATAAAAGACTACGTCCTAAAGCGGAGAAAGTTAGTACGAAATCTTCGAACTTCCAGTTGTGAAAATGCGGCCATCAATCGTTATTACAATTTTTCTGCTTTCAGCAATTTTGCTGTTGCAGGTAATTCTTCCATCCAAATTTTTTTATACATCCTTATTGAACTTTTAACGTTTTCCTTCACTTAGTATCCAATGAGTGTATCCATGGATCTCATTTATCCATGCGGAAAGACAAAATCGGCGTGCACAATGGACTCTGATTGTTGCGCATATTACCGTTGCCAGGATTGGCATTGTACATTTGTGACTTTTGGTTAACTTTGATGCATGATTGTTTCTTAAAAAAATTAACCAAATTTGTTCATTCAGCATTCTAAAATCTTTTGTCGGAGTGGAGACTTCAATCCTAAACCCATTTTTCAATCCCGATAGCTATCAAAATTTAAACCTTTCTGACATTTTTCAGAAACGACATTAAAATGTAATAAAACACAAAACTCAGACAAAATTTTGAAATTTTTCAAAAAACTTGGGAAATTTTTGTATATTAAGCATTTCATTTTTTTAAAGCAAGCAAGCCGACGTTCAGGCGATGCCTCCTTTATATCAAAGCATTGCGTCGGTTCGTAAGGGAGAAGAACAGTTTAGTAGAAAGGTAGAACGATTTTATTCAATTAGATTGTATCCATGTTTTTTGGCAAATCGAGGAAATCGAGGGGAATTTTTATCATGATTTCACAATCTATAAGCTCCCATAAGTTCGTGGATTTGGATATGAACTCCAAAACTTCCACTGCATTCCCTGAATTATGAAATCTTCGAAAATTTAGAGGTTGTCACGAATTAACGTCCTTTTCGCGAAGTAGATGTTTCCAAAATAATTGGTATTGTTTGTCAAGTTTTCCACCAATGAGAATCCGAATCCGAACGACGCGCAGTGGGGTATTCGACCCGATTTTCGGGCCTTAATTAAAAAAAAAATTTAAGGTACGCATTTTTTGGAAAGATAACAAAATTATGCATCACTAGCCAAAATATTATTATATTAGTATCAAAGTTATGAGCTGTCAAACTTACACATTTATTGATTTGAATCGCTCGCAGCAAAAAAACGTAATATTTTCTAAATTATATAAAATATCATAGTTTCATTACAAAGTCATAATGGATCCTTTAACTTCAGGCATTTCCACGTTTTCGAAAAAAACAATTTTGAAAAAAAGTTGTTGTTAAATATTTTTATTTTTTTTTTAAATTGTATTAAAAATGAGCTGTTTTTGATGAATACATGGACTTAAAGTTATTGGAAATATACGGAAGTATAATGGGGTTAAGTTTTTTTGGTACTGTAGACTGTTATAAAGAAGTGGTAAAAATTTTATCGTGCCATTCTGTGCCTCTTCGGAGAAAATTTAATTTATGTGAGCGAACTTCAGTCAAAATCATCAAATCTAACAGTGCAAATATTATAGCAAGTTTTTGGTTTTTTGTTTTGTTATTAAAATTTTATTATTGTTTTTGAGTCCCATTTCTTTGTCCTTTCTTTTCTTTCTATGAACTGCACTAAAAGTTAAATTTTTCTTTTTTTAAATAAAATTTAAAAAAAAAATTTTTTTTTTTTTTAAATTATTTTTTTTTTTTGTTTTTGTAAAAAGAGATGAGTAGACTCATGGTAGTGATGGAAAGAGTATTTTAGATGTTATGGTGGAAGCGACACCGAGAAAAGTAACTGAATTGAACAAATGTGGGCCAATTTTCATATGAATAAAAGTTTAGTTAATTTAAAAAAAATAAAATTCCTCCAATGTATATACAATTATTATTGTTTTTTACTTTTTGGAGTCAGTCTAACTGAAAAATAATAAGGGACGCTTCCGATAGCCAGGTGATTTGATCTCCATTTTTAGGGTCAAATACCCCACTGTGCGACGGGAGAGAGAAACTTTTCATGGCAGATTTTTATTCTCGGTAGTTTACGTGAGCAATGGTAAAGTACCGACAGGTGGAAGCCGTAAAGAAATATTGATGTTATTGGAGCGGGGATTGAACCCGCACCTTCAGACTCCCACTCCATATAAACAAGAATTTAAATACAACTCAAGAAGTAAGTAGTATGTAAATATAAATATCATAATTTTTGTTTATAGACAAAACAAAATAATAAAAGAATAAAAATTTCAGTTTAACCAAATAAAAGAGGATTAATTTTACTAAACAAAAACAATCATATTCTCAAGGCAATTGATAATTTCCACTTATTTTCATCAAGAAGGAAATATTGGCAACAATAACTGTAATCTTTGGACTCAATCATTGAATACTAAGTGAAAGAAAATGTTAAAAGTTAGAAAATAATGTATAACGAAATATGTAAATAGATGGAAGACTTACCTGCAACAGTGAAACTATTGAAAGCAGAAGGATAGTAATTACGAATGATGGACTCATTCTCACAACTGGTAATTCGAAGATTTTGTACTAACTTCCTCCTCTCTATTGCCTAGTGTTTTATACAAGGTGATAATGAAGACAGTTTATTCACTTCAGCCTCCTGAATTTGCAAGATAATGTGAATTAAATCCACGTGTTCAGTGTTATAATGCTAATAAAAGACTTACCTCCAACAGTAAAATCATCCCGGAAACAATTGCAATTATGACTGAGGGTCGCATTTTCTCAATATGTAGTCTATTTCTTACTCTCTTACTAAAAATCAATCTTTTTATACCCCATGGTGAACACACGTTATGAATTTCATTTAGTATTTTCAAGGTAATATGAATTGAATCCTGTTGTTCATTATATGACGGGTGTTCCGTGTTTTCACTTCTCTTGACCTTTTTGTTGCAATGCAAATGAAAAATTCAAATTTTATTATATAATTTATTATTTTTTTCACTCAATACATTCAATATAAATATAATAATTCATATTATCATGCAAATGCAGGACGCTGGAGGTCATAGAGTATACTCATTATTCTTGAGTATAAAAGACTACGTCCTAAAGCGGAGAAAGTTAGTACGAAATCTTCGAACTTCCAGTTGTGAAAATGCGGCCATCAATCGTTATTACAATTTTTCTGCTTTCAGCAATTTTGCTGTTGCAGGTAATTCTTCCATCCAAATTTTTTTATACATCCTTATTGAACTTTTAACGTTTTCCTTCACTTAGTATCCAATGAGTGTATCCATGGATCTCATTTATCCATGCGGAAAGACAAAATCGGCGTGCACAATGGACTCTGATTGTTGCGCATATTACCGTTGCCAGGATTGGCATTGTACATTTGTGACTTTTGGTTAACTTTGATGCATGATTGTTTCTTAAAAAAATTAACCAAATTTGTTCATTCAGCATTCTAAAATCTTTTGTCGGAGTGGAGACTTCAATCCTAAACCCATTTTTCAATCCCGATAGCTATCAAAATTTAAACCTTTCTGACATTTTTCAGAAACGACATTAAAATGTAATAAAACACAAAACTCAGACAAAATTTTGAAATTTTTCAAAAAACTTGGGAAATTTTTGTATATTAAGCATTTCATTTTTTTAAAGCAAGCAAGCCGACGTTCAGGCGATGCCTCCTTTATATCAAAGCATTGCGTCGGTTCGTAAGGGAGAAGAACAGTTTAGTAGAAAGGTAGAACGATTTTATTCAATTAGATTGTATCCATGTTTTTTGGCAAATCGAGGAAATCGAGGGGAATTTTTATCATGATTTCACAATCTATAAGCTCCCATAAGTTCGTGGATTTGGATATGAACTCCAAAACTTCCACTGCATTCCCTGAATTATGAAATCTTCGAAAATTTAGAGGTTGTCACGAATTAACGTCCTTTTCGCGAAATAACGCGTATTTACGGAGAGATGTTTCCAAAATAATTGGTATTGTTTGTCAAGTTTTCCACCAATGAGAATCCGAATCCGAACGACGCGCAGTGGGGTATTCGACCCGATTTTCGGGCCTTAATTAAAAAAAAAATTTAAGGTACGCATTTTTTGGAAAGATAACAAAATTATGCATCACTAGCCAAAATATTATTATATTAGTATCAAAGTTATGAGCTGTCAAACTTACACATTTATTGATTTGAATCGCTCGCAGCAAAAAAACGTAATATTTTCTAAATTATATAAAATATCATAGTTTCATTACAAAGTCATAATGGATCCTTTAACTTCAGGCATTTCCACGTTTTCGAAAAAAACAATTTTGAAAAAAAGTTGTTGTTAAATATTTTTATTTTTTTTTTAAATTGTATTAAAAATGAGCTGTTTTTGATGAATACATGGACTTAAAGTTATTGGAAATATACGGAAGTATAATGGGGTTAAGTTTTTTTGGTACTGTAGACTGTTATAAAGAAGTGGTAAAAATTTTATCGTGCCATTCTGTGCCTCTTCGGAGAAAATTTAATTTATGTGAGCGAACTTCAGTCAAAATCATCAAATCTAACAGTGCAAATATTATAGCAAGTTTTTGGTTTTTTGTTTTGTTATTAAAATTTTATTATTGTTTTTGAGTCCCATTTCTTTGTCCTTTCTTTTCTTTCTATGAACTGCACTAAAAGTTAAATTTTTCTTTTTTTAAATAAAATTTAAAAAAAAATTTTTTTTTTTTTTAAATTATTTTTTTTTTTTTGTTTTTGTAAAAAGAGATGAGTAGACTCATGGTAGTGATGGAAAGAGTATTTTAGATGTTATGGTGGAAGCGACACCGAGAAAAGTAACTGAATTGAACAAATGTGGGCCAATTTTCATATGAATAAAAGTTTAGTTAATTTAAAAAAAATAAAATTCCTCCAATGTATATACAATTATTATTGTTTTTTACTTTTTGGAGTCAGTCTAACTGAAAAATAATAAGGGACGCTTCCGATAGCCAGGTGATTTGATCTCCATTTTTAGGGTCAAATACCCCACTGTGCGACGGGAGAGAGAAACTTTTCATGGCAGATTTTTATTCTCGGTAGTTTACGTGAGCAATGGTAAAGTACCGACAGGTGGAAGCCGTAAAGAAATATTGATGTTATTGGAGCGGGGATTGAACCCGCACCTTCAGACTCCCACTCCATATAAACAAGAATTTAAATACAACTCAAGAAGTAAGTAGTATGTAAATATAAATATCATAATTTTTGTTTATAGACAAAACAAAATAATAAAAGAATAAAAATTTCAGTTTAACCAAATAAAAGAGGATTAATTTTACTAAACAAAAACAATCATATTCTCAAGGCAATTGATAATTTCCACTTATTTTCATCAAGAAGGAAATATTGGCAACAATAACTGTAATCTTTGGACTCAATCATTGAATACTAAGTGAAAGAAAATGTTAAAAGTTAGAAAATAATGTATAACGAAATATGTAAATAGATGGAAGACTTACCTGCAACAATGAAACTATTGAAAGCAGAAGGATAGTAATTACGAATGATGGACTCATTCTCACAACTGGTAATTCGAAGATTTTGTACTAACTTCCTCCTCTCTATTGCCTAGTGTTTTATACAAAGTGATAATGAGGACAGTTTATGCACTTCAGCCTCCTGAATTCACGTGTTCAGTGTTATAATGCTAATAAGAGACCTCCAACAGTAAAATCATCCCGGAAACAATTGCAATTATGACTGAGGGTCGCATTTTCTCAATATGTAGTCTATTTCTTACTCTCTTTTTAAAAATCAATCTTTTTATACCACACGGTGAACACACGTTATGAATTTCATTTCATTTAGTATTTTCAAGGTAATATGAATTGAATCCTGTTGTTCATTATATGACGGGTGTTCCGTGTTTTCACTTCTCTTAACCTTTTTGTTGCAATGCAAATGAAAAATTCAAATTTTATTATATAATTTATTATATTTTTCACTCAATACATTCAATATAAATATAATAATTCATATTATCATGCAAATGCAGGACGCTGGAGGTCATACAGTATACTCATTATTCTTGAGCATAAAAGACTACGTCCCTAGAGCGGAGAAAGTTAGTACGAAATCTTCGAACTTGCAGTTGTGAAAATGCGGCCATCAATCGTTATTACAATTTTTCTGCTTTCAGCAATTTTGCTGTTGCAGGTAATTCTTCCATCCAAATTTTTTTATACATCCTTATTGAACTTTTAACGTTTTCCTTCACTTAGTATCCAATGAGTGTATCCATGGATCTCATTATCCATGCGGAAAGGACTAAATCGGCGTGCACAATGGACTCTGATTGTTGCCCTATTAGCCGTTGCCAGGATTGGCATTGTACATTTGTGACTTTTGGTTAACTTTGATGCATGATTGTTTCTTAAAAAAAATAAACAAATTTGTTCATTCAACATTATAAAAACTTTTGTCGGAGTGGAGACTTCAATCCTAAACCCATCAAAATTAAAACATTTCTGACATTTTTCAGAAACGACATTAAAATGTAATAAAAAACCAAACTCAGACAAAATTTAAATTTTTGAAAATTTTTGTATATTAAGCATTTAATTTTTTTAAAGCAAGCAAGCCGACGTTCAGGCGTTATCAAAGCATTGCGTCGATTCGTAAGGGAGAAGAACAGTTTAGTAGAAAGGTAGAGCGATTTTATTCAATTAGATTGTATCCATGTATTTTGGAATTTTTATCATGATTTCAATATCTATAAGCCCCATAAGTTCGTGGATTTGGATATGAACTCCAAAACTTCCACTGCATTGCCTGAATTATGAAATCTTCAAAAATTTAGAGTTCGTCACGAATTAACGTCCTTTTTGCAAAATAACGCGTATTTAGGGAGATATGAACGATTTAATATTTCATTGAAAAATTGCCTGAATTATGAAATTTTCGAATATTTAGAGGTTGTCACGAATTAACGTCCTTTTTGCAAAATAACGCGTATTTACGGAGATAAGACGCATTTAAGATTTCCATGAGAAATTGCATGAATTATGAAATTTTCAACAACTAAAAATTAAGGTCGTCGTATTTACATAGATATGAACAATTCAAGATTACCGTGAAAAAATGTCTGAATTATGAAATTTTTGAAAACGTTGAGTACCTTTTATTAAATTATAATATATTATACAATAATATAATATGTTAATAATATAATATTATACAATTTATATAATAAATTAAGAAATTATTTCAATCGTGTAAAATTTCATCTGGTTTTATAAAATATTTACATAAAAATTGCAAATTGTGATAAAAACAATGAATTATATATATAAATATATATATGAATGTCTGTATGTATGTACCTTATAGAATCGTAAACTATGCATTTGATCGCGATGAAACTTTTGTGAGGTGTGGTAAGCGTGGTCGCCAAGGTTTTCAAAATCTGGAGAATGTAATAAATTACAACTTTTATAAGCAAAAAACCGCACTACAGTTCGTTACAGTTTAAATTTCACTGTAGTTCCACAGTTGGAGAAGAAAATTTTAATTTTGTAGTTTTACAGTTAGAGAAGAACTGAAGAGGTAGCTTACGCACATGCTCTTTCATTCAATGAAGAATAATTGTTTAGAATTATTTTGGAAGCGTTTTTCGAATATAAATAAGAATTTACAATTCAAAAAGTAAGTAGTATGTAAATGTAGATATCATAATTTTCATTTATTAGACAAAACGAAATAATAAAAGAATACAAATCTCAGTTTAACCATATAAAAGAGGGTTAATTTTATTAAACAAAAGCAATCATATTCTCAAGGCAATTGATAATTTCCACTTATTTTCATCAAGAAGGAAATATTGGCAACAATAACTGTAATCTTTGGACTCAATCATTGAATACTAAGTGAAAGAAAATGTTAAAAGTTAGAAAATAATGTATAACGAAATATGTAAATAGATGGAAGACTTACCTGCAACAGTGAAACTATTGAAAGCAGAAGGATAGTAATTACGAATGATGGACTCATTCTCACAACTGGTAATTCGGAGATTTCGTACTAACTTCCTCCTCTCTATTGCCTAGTGTTTTATACAAGGTGATAATGAGGACAGTTTATGCACTTAGCCACCTGAATTTACAAGATAATGTGAATTAAATCCACGTGTTCAGTGTTATAATGCTAATAAGAGACCTCCAACAGTAAAATCATCCCGAAGACAATAGCAATTACGACGGGTTTTCAGTGTTTTCACTTCGCTTAATCTTTTTGATGCAATGCAAATAAAAAATTCAAATTTTTTTATATAATTTATTATTTTCTTCACTCAGTATTCGATGAACATTCACTGAACACATGGATATAATGAATATTATCATGCAAATGCAGGACGCTGGAGGTCATAGAGTATACTCATTATTCTTGAGTATAAAAGACTACGCCCTAGAGCGGAGAAAGTTAGTACGAAATCTTCGAACTTCCAGTTGTGAAAATGCGGCCATCAATCGTAATTACAATTTTTCTGCTTTCAACCATTTTGCTGTTGCAGGTAATTCTTCTATCTTATTAAATATATATTGAATTACAAATTCCTTCGACCTTTTATCGTCTTTCTTCACTTAGTATTCAATGGGTCTTTATACGGTGACTCTAGTGTTATCTAATGGAACGTATTGCTTAGATTTACAGCATCGCAGTAATGAGGTATTGGCTTGCCAAAGAAGAACCAGGCCAGTATCCTATCTAGGGGAAATAAAGAATCTAAGGAATTGGTGTAAAGAATTGGTGTAAACGCACAAAACGAATTAATTTAATAAATTATGTTTCATTTATTATTGTCAAGACATATTATTATCCACAATTATCAGAATTCTCAATAGACAGGAATAACAGAATCAAACGAGCGTTGCACCCGCTTCTTAAGACAATGTCAACCACGGAAATTGGGTGTACAAAAATATGCTTTCGAGATATTTGTTATTGAGTGAAATTTGTTTTTATTTTTTTTTTTATTTTTTAGTGATCTTATTTAGCAAGCTACAATAAATGCAA
>JAFDUT010000191.1:0-42163 GCA_017309665.1 Coelopa frigida
TTTGTCATCCTTGCTTAGTCTTAATTGATCTCTCTGAACCTCTTTTGATATCTGTTGACCTCCTCCTTGATAAATTTTTTCTTCATCTTCTTAGATCACATTCTTTTCACGTCCTTAGATCAATCATTGATATCCTCTGATCCTCTGATCATACTCATTTCGTCCTCTATATATCATCACTCATTTTAATATCCTCCGATCATTGTTTTCCCTCTCCTCTAGAACTACAAGCGCGTGGCCGAGGTCTGGATGGACGAGTATCGTTACTTCCTGTACGAACGCAGTCCGAAACTTACACAGATTGACGCGGGAGATCTCAGCGAACGCCACGCCCTCCGTCGCAGCCTGCACTGCCACACGTTCAAGTGGTTCATTGATGAAATTGCATGGGATCTGATGAATGTTTATCCACCTGTTGAGCCGCCGGATTTCGCCAGCGGCGCCCTGAAGAGTTTGGCTGAGCCGGAACTCTGTTTGGACGCTGAGTCCGACGAGACACGACGACAACTCGATCGTTTGAGGCCGTGTTCACCTGATTTGACCCACCCATATGTCCATCAACAGTGGAGTCTCACCTTCCGTCATGAGTTGCGCGTCCACGAAGCCTGTCTGGAGGTTCAGACTGCGAAAAGCGATGCCCCTCCGCACCTCTGGCCCTGTCATCTACAGGGTGAGAATCAATTCTGGTACTACGATCGCCAGAGTCAGATGTTGATCCACGGCCCACCAACGGGGGAATCGGATGGGTCGAGGCGTTGTCTAGAGGCGGATCTCACCGCACAACGAGTTCGCGTGAATCCCTGTGACATGACGAAGTCAACGATGCGATGGAGCTTCGGTTATGTCAACAACACGGCCATGGACGATCGAAGATTCTACTAGTCATTGGAGTTCGCTATTGTGACCTCTACTTTTATACTTTGTATAATGTTTAGTATATTTATGAAAAAATTAATTAATTAAATAAAAAAACTTTTTTTAATTTTTTCAATCACTTTTTTTTTTAACACAAAATTAAATTTTGAATTTTTTAGCAAAATATCAATTTACTAATTTTTTTTCTAAAAAAAATACATTTTTTTGAATTTTTCAAAAAATAACAATTTTTAAACTTAAAAATCAAAATCAATTTTTTGAATTGTTAAAAAACAAATAAATTTTTTGAATTTCACACAAAAAAAAAAAAAGAAGTACGTTGTTTTATTAAATAAAAAATAAATTCCATGATTTAAAAAAAATCAACATAAATTCTGAGATTTTAAAAAATTCTGTTCTATTTAGTTCCAATATTTTTTTTTCCAATGATCAATACATGGTAAAAAATTGTTAAAAATTAAGTAACGTGGTACAAAGTAAAAATATTCAGTATAAATAGATAATTGCTGCTCAATATAGTATATACCCATATACCCATATAAGATTCATAAGCTCTGGTATATAACTATGAACTTATCAGTATGAGATATAAAAGTATATACATATTTATCAATAGGTTAGTCTGAACAATCAATAGCATATCTTTAATACAAACAGATTTAGCCTAACTAAGTCTTAGAAAAGCTTCCCTCATAGAAGAGTTTCATTAAATTTTCAACATTAATTTCATTCACTTCATCGCCTCTTTCATCTCGTCTTCTCCGCTGGATCGACACCAAATAAACGGAGTTTGTATATCAAATATTCCAATGTATACATCCCGCCCCGTTTCACATGGTGGAAAGCGATAGCATGCTTAGACAACTTCTGATTAACCTTCGAAATGATAAGAAAACCAATATTTTTGATAAAAAAAAATAAGAGACAAAGAGTTAGACAAATCGCACATTATAGTCTGGTAACCATGAGGGCAGTTCTCGAATTCCATTCACATGTTCTGCTAGAGATAGTGGCAAAAAAGTCGCACCGTCTGTTAGATTCGTATTGATTGCCTTCACGCCCACTCCATGCAGACAACGGCCCATCTCCACATCGGCGGGAAGCGTGCTCTCCTGCCCACAATTCACCGCATCCGGCAAGGCTTGCGTGACAAAACGACGAAGAGCTTCCTTGCTGAGTACGTGTCCAACACCACCAGACATATAGGGCTAGAGGATGAGAATTTTTATTAGGGTTTTTAGAATAATTGTTTCTCTCCGATAAAAGTCCATACATGCTGATCAAAGGGTGACAACTTGCAACCAAAATAGAGCGGATCCTGCGGATCGTAGTGCTGTAGGAAATCTCGCAAATTCTCCAATACCACAAACCTATCGAAAGATAAGTTACCGAGTTGACTTCAAGGCATATGGGAAAAATGATCATAGAGTTGTACCTACGTGTCATCGTGGACTGTTAGAAACCAATCGGCTTCGTTCGTCTTGTAACGCTGGATATAACTCAAGGCCGATCTGACTTTGGCCCACAAATGCTCCGGTCCCTCGGGTACATTCAACGGTACCGATTCCAGTTCACCATGCTCCTCGGTACTCATGTAAAATATACGATTACAATGACGACCCCATGTGCGATGGATGTGAACGGCGCGTTCATCATGATTTTGTGGTGATGTCATCACCAGACACATCACACGAACCTCACGGTACAGACGATCGGCCAGAGGTTCCTGCGCCATCTGACGGGATTTAGCGGGTGTGAAACGCATGGCCCAAACATCCTGAGACACTCTGAAGGACGTCCTATGCAGACACAATAGAATCACTACAATCAATCCAATGAAAATTAAACGCTTCAAAGTATTGCTTCGTTTCGTTTTCCTAAATTCCAACATGTTCCGACGATTAAGAGACCCGACTAAAAGGCGGCTCTCGATTTACAGTGCTCTATATATATCAATTGCCGAAGATATTGACGGTTTTTATTTTTGTATGTATGCATTGACTGATATGATAAAATACTCTTCTGTTCGAGATAAATAGTACATGTGACTTAACATTCGTGACATTTGTAACTAATGCATAAAAAAGGAGAAGAAATGTTTTAAAAAAACGATAACTATTGTTTCACATACAAATGTCTATCTATTTTCGCAATGCGATAAAAAATGTTCTAGCAAAATTAAAAATCCATTATCAAAATTGTACATTTTTCACTTTTTTTTTTATTTTTTATAAAAAGAAGTACATATAAGTAAAACAAAAACAAAATTGGAATCTTTTTAAAAACGATGTTTTTTTAATTTTCTTATTTTATTAAATTTTTTGTTTAAATATCTATTTATATCAAATACTTTATCCACTTATATTTTACAGTAAATTTAACACTTTTTTTTATAATTTTCCAGATTTTATTTTCTAAAAATAGAAATGACAGCAATAATGAAATAAATATATACAAATATACATATATCGAGATGCATTTTATTTTATAGCTCTTAATATAATTTATTGTTCTTATCAAGAACTACTTCTTGAATAAATTAGGTTTATTTGTTGTTACTGTAGGCAATAATGATTCTTACGATTTCATGATCACGATTTGCCATTGCTTTGATAAGTCGAAGTCGGTCGAAGCATGGGCATAAAATGCAAAAGCGATTAATCAGATCGCAGCAAGTGTCGGAGATTCACTGTATGGTGCCATCACTAGTGTAATTAATATTATTCTTATTATAGTGATTATAAGTGTCTATTTTTATTACATTTGAAATGAGAATAGAGATGGCAGATAATTTCAATCACTCGTTTTTAAAATTAATATTTTATTTAAATAGCATGACAATACAGTAAAAATCTTTGATAGGAAGACTTTATCGAGTTGGCCCATTGACGAAACACGTGGCATCGCTGTGTTTATAATTCTTTGCATTTTCTTTTCTGCGTCATTTTTAGCACGGAAATCCAACGTTTCATTATGTTCGAGCTCTGAAATTATAATCAGCTGGCAACGCTACGGTATCTCTCAGCACTTGAAATTTTCTTATTGTTGTTTTTCTCGTGTGTGTATGGGTTTTTGCTTCATTGTTAAATATGCAAGGCACACTTGCGAATAAGAACAACAAAAACAACAACAACAACATCGATAACAATTTAAAAAAAACCTAAAACAACAACATATAGTATAAACATCGTTTAGTTTAAGTATTTTTTTGCGTACTTGTTTTGCTACGGGTACTTTTATTTTACTTTTATTACCAATATGATCTTTAGTTGTTATTGTTGTTCTTCTCATTATTGTTGCTTTATTGTTATTATTATTTTGCAAGTGTCTGTTTCTTTTATTTACTGATGCTTTAGTTTTTAACTTTGTATACAAAGGCATATATGCATTTTGCTTTAACTGGCAGCTGCATTTTTGCACTTGCATTTAAAAGTTCCGACAATTGGCAACGCGAGTAGAATTCCAAACTTCTTGCGTGACGTCATCAGCAGGCCGTTGAATTTCTGAATCGAATAAATTGCTTTTATTTATTTGATTTAACATCTTTTTATTTTGTCTGCCTCTTTTCGATTTTTTCTTTCGAACAATTTTTTTTTCGGTAAATTTGTTTTCGAATTTTGTATTTTTATATTTGTTTTTGATTAAATTATTTTTATTACTTTTTAATTTTTATTTTTTTTTGTTGTTGTTTGTATATTTGTTTATTTTACTTATTTGCGCATTTTGTCAATTATCTCTGCTTGGGTTCCTACGAAGGAGAGGTTTTTTTTTGTTGGTGAGAAACTTGCGAAATCCGCTTCAAGAGGTTCTCAATGAATAGAAAGAACCACTCAAACAAAAACAACAAATTATCGGCTGAAAAACCAAACAACAAAAAAAAATATAAACAGAACGATAAAATAATCCAAATGGCAACAAAGAAGAATCCGAAAAGAGAAACCAGAAGTAAAGACAATAGCAACAACAACAACAAACAACCAACTTTATGGCTCGTACGCCTCAAAAGGTAAGAACGAACACCTCGAAATGAATTGAAATCGTGCGCATTTTATGAACATTCTAATTTCACTAAGTTCTCCCTCCCTTTCCTCTGTCTTCTATCACAGTATCAACATATATTTCTCTCTCTCTCTCTCTCTCTCTTTCTCTCACCCTTCATATCTCTCTCATTGTATACAATCCTCTATTTAATCTATTTATCTTCTATCGATCTCTCTCTCTTCCCCTCAGCCTAACTTAGAGACATTTTTTTTAATACTGTTTTTCTGCTTTATTTGACTTTGAATTTTAATTGATATTTGCCTAGGCACAGACAAACATTTGAATTCACTCGTGTCCGTTACTTTGACGGCTCTTGGCACTTGAAAAATTCTGCTACAATATATTTCTTAATTTATTAACACTTTGATGCACGATTTGGTTTATTTATATTTTGTTTATTCTCTATTTTTAGTTATTCTCAATCTTTAGTTAATTATCTATCTTCATTCAGTTATTCTCTATCATTATTTTTTCCCTATATTCAGTTATTCTCTACCTTTCAATTAAAATAAAATATTTTATTCCACATAATATGTTTTTCAATCTTTTTTTTCTATTCTTGTTGGATCGGAAAATTTTCATCATAATTATTATTTAAAATTTAGACATCAAATCTTCTATTGATGCTCTAGAAATCGAAGTTCTCAAGATTCAAAGATTCTTCCAGGAATCACTTTTCGATCGTGAGAACCCCAAGAGAAACATCTTCTTCTGGTCGAGATTTCCGGAAGTGTTGCTAATTGAGACACTTCCGGCGGGCCATGATTTGCGCAAGTGTTTGTTTGTTACAATTTAGACAACCAGCAGCATCACCTTCTCACAACAGACCTGGCCAAAGAGAATTCCACAAAATAAACGAGAGCATTTCATGTGACATGAATGAAAAACTCTTTTGTCGCCTGAATCACGTGCATCTCATACAATGATCCTTGAATCCTTCTCAAATGTCAGTGCAGACATTGGGGAGGGATGTTTTTTTTTTGTCTTGTTTCTTCTACTTGTGCAAAAGATGACAAATTGCCAAGGGATGGCAACGCCCACTTTTGGATTTCCTCGTAAGGAAAGAAAATCGTTCGACTTCCGTCGTATGCAATGCCAGGAAGTGCGTCATTGTTGCATCAGAGGCCAGCAACAACAACAAGGCATTGCATGAGCCAGTGCAAAACAAAAGGACACGTTTTTCTCATTCATGAAACCTGCCGATGCCTCGATTGCATCTCGTATTTCATTGAGCCATGTTCTGGGGTTCTTTAGCGATGGTTCGGAGAATGACACATGATGTGTGTAAGAGAATTTATAAGAGGAGATCGATGAGAAATGAGTGTAGGAAGTTGGATGTTAACTATGGGTATAAAAAAGACCTTTACTGAATGGAAAACACTCTTATTCGCTCATGTTTTCGCTCAAAATTTAAAAATCAATGTAAAATTATATTTAAAAATCATATAATTTGTATTTCTATTAACATAAATTATTAAATTATTAATATAAATTAATTATTATTATCCCTAGAAGAATGCTCTTTTTTTAATATTTAATATCAATATGTTTAATGTCAATTCCATTGCTTATCAGTCTATCATTATCAAGGTACAGTATTTCAAACGTCTCCGAAAATCTCCTTCAGCGTCACTTGGTAACCCTGGAGACATTTGTTTGTCCACAAATCCACTTTTTTCTGCAATTCAGGTGTCAACTCATCCTTATAAGAGCCCATGATACCACGTCGCATGAATCTAAAGAACAGAAACTAGAATAATGAAATTTTGAAATTCATAAAATATTCACTCAAAGTCTGGTAGCACCGAATTTCCGAAATGTGCCTTAATGTACGTCGTCGGATTTGAATGAACATTATCTATAGAGTAATCAAAATTATATATCAGAACACTAAATATTTATAAAAATTTTACCTTTCATTTTGGAGAAGGATAAATGATCGACAAGTGTTGCCAACTGCTTTTCATTCAATTGAGGCCGATCCAAAAATGAGCAAAGATCTTGCAAAACCTTAGCCAGATCGCGTTGCATCTCCTCGTAGGTGGTGAAGAAGACATTTGGCTCATGACGCAAACGCCAAAAGTTCATGATATGCGGCCAAAAGGTCCCATACATGACATCATCGTTGATAAAGTCATCGACGAACTCCTCAAGGCTCCCGGGCCACGAGCTGAAACCCTTGCAAAAGTGAAAGTATGAGACGACGACGTCCTTCGGTTTGCGAGCACAGTAAACGATCTTTAAATAATGAAAATATTGAGAGAGAGTTCTTCAAGGGGTGGGAGTTGTTTGGTACCTTCGCCTTGCGTTGCCATATCTGACGAGGAATCAGATGAGCGGGCAAATGGGTCTTGATCAAGCGTGGTGATTTCAGCTCCTTGGCAAGGGTCACGCTGTTGAATAATAACTCGAGGCGCAAGGCACTCGCTCTACGCAAGGAAAATTTAAGACTTTTAAAAATATACTCTATTTAAAAGAAGTACGAGCTCACCCTATGAAAATACTGCGAATATCTAATTGTTGCCCACACGCCGTCTCATAATCCAGATCGTTGAGAAGAAGCCATGTAGCTTCCTGTATCCAAGTGGTGCCACTCTTAGGAAATATCACCAGAAAGACATCATCTGGCAACACCTCGAAATTGTAGATATCTTCGAAATATCGACTGTAGCCACCGGGCAGTATGGACCAGTGATTCGACCATGACTCCTGTGGATCGATGATGGGGAGATCTTCGCCACTGGTTGATATTTCAACCGCCTTTCGGTTCTGGCGTTGCCGGACCTCTTTGGAGTCGCGGATATGAAACATGCTTTAACTCTACATTCAATTCTCTATATAAAATCAATAATAATATTTAATTATTCCATAGACAGACTGCTATACACAATAATACACAGATACACAATAATGAAAAATCACAAAATATTTTCAAATTTTAAAAATTTCTCAACTCAACACACGAAACGTAAATAAATCTATATAGGCACAGGAAGACCTTTTATACGATTCTCTGTGGAGAGTTATCTTTTCCTCTTCAATATTCAAATAATATTAAAACCAATTTTGATTTATTAAATTCAATTTGAACACCACCCGATAACAACTGTAAGATTACAATTCAAATTTCAGATGAATGAACCAGTCAATATAAAAAATATAAAAAAATAAATAAATAAAAAATGTATAAAAAATGGAAACAATTTTTATTGTAATTAATGCATATAATGTATCAATTATTTTTATTTTTCTGATTTATAGACAGTAATTCAATAAACAGTTTTTAAAAATTGTTCTTAGTATAATTAATGCAAATATTAATGGAATATTATCCCTAAAGGTATGCTCTATTTTTAATAATTAATAACAATATCTTTAATGTCATGTTTTAATGAAATTGTTTATCAAACTTCTCCGAAAGTCTCCTTCGATGTAACGTGGCTACCATGAAGACAATCCTTCGTCCACAAGTACAAGAAAACGCGAAAAATTCGGTCTGGCTAATTATTACTATATTTTACATTAAGTTAAAAATCGAATCTTTCCCCTGATCTCCCCTTTTCATCGTAAGAATGATGAATATTTTAAAAACAAACACAAATATATTAATATAACTGTTTTTTTTTATTATCCATCACAGGTTCATAGATAAGGAAACCATATATTTGAAACATATAAAATTTTTTATTAAAATCTTTAATTAGACAATATGTTTAAACTACTCCGAAAATCTCACTTGTCGTCAGGCGGCAACCCTGGAGGTAAGCTTCGGTCCATTTGTTCAAACGTTCATCTAGCTCAGGTGTCAACTCTTCCTTGTAGGCGCCCACTTTACCGCGTCGCATGAATCTGAATAATAAAATCAACATTAAAAATAAAATGTAAAAATTTTAAGAATACAAAAAAACCCACTGAAAGTCTTTCAGTACCAGGGGATGAATCAAGCCCGTCTTAATCTGTGTTGTGGGATTTGTCTGCATATTATCTTCGAATAAAATTGAGATTAATTACTGTAAACAAAAATTAATGTTCTCCCTTTCCTACTTTTCATTTTGTCGAAGGACAAGTGATCAACTAGAGTTGCCAATTCATTCTCACTTAATGGGGGACGCTCTAGAAATGAGCACAGAGCTTGCAAAACTTTGGCCAGATCACGTTGCATCTCCTCGTATGTGGTGAAGAAGACATTGGGCTCATGACGCATGCGCCAAAAGTCCACGACATGAGGCCAGAAGGGCGTGTACATGATCTCATTGCTTATGAAGTCATCAACGAACTCCTCGAAACTTCCGCTCCATGTACCGAGACCCTTGTGGAAGTGAAAGTAGGAGACGACGACGTCCTTCGGGTTGCGAGCGCAATACACGATCTAAACGAGAAAAAGAAGGTCGTAGAAAAGTAGATGAGAATTCTCATTATGGTATTATTTGGCACCTTTGTCTTTTGTTGCCATATCTGTCGTGGAATCAAATGAGCGGGAAGATGAGTTTTGATCAAGCGCGGTGACTTCATTTGATCTGCCATAGCTACAGTGTCGCGAGGAATCCCATGGTATACAGCGCTCAGGCTGTAACAGAGAAAAGTATTTGAATAAAACATCAAAAGGTTCAGAAAGTTAATTCATACTCCATGAATACGCTACGATAGGAGAGTTTCTCCCGAAGAGCTGTCTCAAAATCCAGATCGTTGAGAAGAAGCCATGTAGCCTCCTGAATCCAAGTGGTGCCACACTTGGGGAACGTGACTACAAAAACATCATCTGGCAATACCTCGAAATTATAGATCTGCTCATAAAGGTGGCGGAAACCAAAAGGCAAGGTGCACCAGCGATTCTGCCACGCCTCCTGCGAATTGGAATCCCCAAACTGGGTCGATGGACTGATGGGGAGTTCGTCGCCATTGGATGATATTTCCACCATGGAGCTCTTCTGTCGTAGTTGAACCGGTTCAGAATCTCGTTCTCGTATTTGAAACATGGTTCGACGGTGGCAAATGTTAAATTCAAACTATAACTAAGAAATACATGCAGAAAATTAAAAGTAAGAAATTAAACAAGGTTAATTATGTAAAAATAATGATTTAAATAAAAACAATCTCTTTAATTAAGAAAAATTTAATATTTTCACAATGGGTAAAATAGAAAAAAATATTATAAAAAATCATTTGCTATTAAAATTAATATATTCACAAATATTTTATTAAAGATTACAAAATTAAATTAATTAAACATTAAAATTAAAAAATTAAACATTAAAAAATGTCACATTAAAAAATTTTACAACAAAAAAATGTGCGCCATTTGAATTTAATAATATTTAATAATGTAATTTTTAGTTATTCATTATATATTTTTTAATCCACTTATTTTTAGTCAACGAATTTGGGGTCATGGTTAGTCAAAAGAGTAGTTTGGTTAAAAGCAAACTACAAGAAAATTAAGGTAGTTCAGCTGTTCAACTTCTTAGATGAATATAACTATTTAATATCTCAAACATTATATTTACAATGATTTGATAATAATAATATTCATATCGTAAAGTAATTTAAATTTAAATAAAAAAATACCCACTTTATGGTTTTTATTTTTATGGAAATCGCAAATTGTTGGAACTGAAATTCACTTTCTGACTCGGATTGTTGCTGCAGACTAATCTAAAGACTAGAGTCAACGTTCGATTCTATCTGATATTTCTGTAATATAGCAATAGCTTTTAACCTCGTCTCAGTGGGGAGTTCTTTAGCTCACGAAAGCGATATGAGTTCTATATAAATATAATGCATATTTTCAGGGTATATCGAAGATGTATTTAAGTCTCCAAAAATTCTTAAAACAAGGTATATTTTATTATTTAATTAATATTAACATTTTTATTGAATTCAGAATAATCAGCTGTATTTTGGAACAAACAATACAAAAAATCAAATTGTTTATTTTTTGTACTAAATCTCTGGAATATTTTTAGATTTTAGTATTTTTAGTATATCAAACGTCTTCGAAAATATCCTTTGGCGTCACCTGGCTACCCTGGAGACAGGCCTCCGACCATAAATCTAGCCGCTTCTGCAGCTCAGGCGTCAACTCATCCTTATAGGCGCCCACCATGCCACGTCGCATGAACCTGAAAAACAAAAATAGAAATATCAATTAAATTAGAAAATTATTACATTCAGAATAAAACCCACTCGAAGTTC
The DNA here is from genome assembly GCA_017309665.1 of Coelopa frigida. Taxonomy (NCBI): domain Eukaryota; kingdom Metazoa; phylum Arthropoda; class Insecta; order Diptera; family Coelopidae; genus Coelopa; species Coelopa frigida. Next base: position 11,110 of record JAFDUT010000191.1, read on the forward strand.
TTCAGCACCTTCGGATGGACCACGCCCGACTTGATATGCATCGTGGGATTCGTCTGAACGTTATCTTCGAATGAAATTGAGATTAATTACTGATCATAAAAATTTTCACCCGTTCTCACTTTTCATTTTGTCGAAGGATAAATGATCAACTAGAGTTTCCAACTGTTCATCAGTTAATGGGGGGCGTTCGAGAAATGAGGATAGATCTCGCAAAACTTTGGCAAGATCACTTTTCATCTCCTCGTAAGTTGTGAAGAAAACATTGGGCTCTTGACGCATGCGCCAAAAGTCCACGACATGAGGCCAGAAGGGCGTGTACATGATCTCATTGCTTATGAAGTCATCGACGAACTCCTCGAAACTTCCGCTCCATGTACCGAGACCCTTGTGGAAGTGAAAGTAGGAGACGACGACGTCCTTCGGGTTGCGAGCGCAATACACGATCTGAGCGAGAAAGAGAATAGCGTGAGTGATAATTATCTGTATGATATTATTTTTCACCTTTGTCTTTTTTTGCCATATCTGTCGTGGGATCAAATGTGCGGGAAGATGCGTTTTGATCAGACGCGGTGACTTCATTTGATCTGCCATTGCAATAGTATTGCACGGAATATCATTGTATACGGCACTTAGACTGTGATATAAAAAAGGAATAATAAAAAGCCACAAAATGTTCATAGAATTTTCTCACTCAATAAAGGCACTCCGGTTGAAAAGACCCTGTCCCAGAGCCGTCTCATAATCCAAATCATTGAGAAGAAGCCATGTGGCTTCCTGAATCCAAGTGGTGCCACACTTGGGGAATGTGACCACAAAAACATCATCGGGCAATACCTTGAAATTATAGATCTGCTCGAAAAGAGTGCGGAAATCAGCAGGCAGAGTGCACCAGCGATTCAGCCACGCCTCCCCATGAACCGATGTGTTTATGGGGAGATCGTCGCCAGTGGTTGATATTTCCAACATTGTTCGGTTCTGGCGTTGCAGCGCGGTTTTTGAGTCTCTTTCTCGTATGTGAAACATGATTCAGCAATGGAAAAAAACTATACCAGTGGCTATTGAAATCGAGTAAACAATATAAATTAATTAATTTTATTGAATTAATTTCATTGAAATTAAAAAATAAAACAATCATCAATCACACTAACTAAAGCACAAGAACTATGTGTACTATAGTTACATGTTTTTGATTAAGTAAATACAATTGTTCGAAAATGCGTACTTTAATATAACAATTATTTGCTTGGAAAATTCACGAGAACTAATTAATAAAATGCAGTGCAACTTCGGATTGTTGATTGTAGACTGAAAGCGTTAACGTTAAGATTGTGATAACCTAAATACAATTCCAACAACGTAGCATTAGCTTTCAATCTCTTCACAGTAGGGTGTTGAGAAGCTCATGAAAGCAATATTAATTCTGAATATATCCAAGGCATATTTTCAGGGTACAATTATTTGTTAATATTATTAAAGATTTGTACTGCATACTGTATTTTGTATTGTATTATATTGAATTTGGGGAAATCAACACAATTTCAATATCAATAACGAAAATATAATTTTTAAAAAAATATAATAAAAATGAATATGGTTTTTAATTTAATAATTTGAATTTAAAAGATGAAACACTAATCATTGAAAAAAAAAAATAAATTTTTCCATAAACGGTGGTTATTTATTTCCAAATGCCGATAAATGACTTAAAAAAAAACAATTTGTAATTCAATATTTCGACATAAATTATATATTTTGTAATTATAACATTTTATTCAAATACCGCATCAACTAAAGAAATGTGTTTGCAACTAAATTATAATAAAAAAATTAATTTTATTTTTTAATTTTTTTTTATTAATTAATTTTTTTGTTTAACATGTCAATACTAGTAGTAAACATTAAATTTTTGTATTTACACATAATCGTGTCATGCTTCAAAAATAAATTTTGTTTTATTTATACTTCAAGCATGATAAAAACAAATAAAGTGAGATTGATATGGATTGCAGCAAATAGTAATCAACACTTTCTTTTTCCGATATCTCAAAATGTTGATAATATTAAAAACAACTCGAGCGACATCTAAATCGAAATCAAATCTAATAAACAAACAAAAATCAAATACACTCCAGTGCCTCGTGTTGCGATATCGGGTCAGAGTTCATTCGACAATTTATTGACAATTAATTATTTTACAGCCGTTTTTTGATAATTTTCTTCGTACATTTTTTATACTTAGAAAATTCTTGTCTGGTCAACATTCAATAAATCTTTCCATTGTACAATATAAATAATTATTTTTATTTGGCTTTTATAAAAATGATTCCATAAATTTGTATAAAAATGTTAATTTATATATCATAATGTTTATTTGTTGATAACAATGTAAAAATTTAAATCTCTCCGAAAATCTCCTTCGTCGTCACATGGTAACCCTGGAGGCACGATTCAGTCCACTTATTCAGACGTTGCTCCAGTTCTGGGGTCAAATCTTCTTTGTAGGCGCCCACTTTGCCTTCTCGCATGAACCTGAATGACGAAATCAATATGAAATTAAAATTAAAAATTAAGTAGAAAACACGAAAACTCACTGAAAGTCTGGCAACACCCGAGGAAGTACCGAGCCCTCCTTGTAAAAACTCGTAGGATTTGTCTGATCGTTATCTTCAATAAAAAAAAAAAAAACATTAATTCCTGTATATAAATAACTATTCTAGTTTCTACTTTTCATTTTGTCAAAGGACAAATGATCAACTAGAGTTGCCAACTGCTCATCACTCAATGGGGGCCGTTCCAGAAATGAACAGAGATTTCTCAAAACCTTCGGCAGATCACGCTTCATCTCCTCGTAAGTGGTGAAGAAAACATTGGGTTCATGACGCATTCGCCAAAAGTCGAGGATATTCGGCCAGAATGGAGTATACATGATATCATTATTGATGAAATCATCGACAAATTCCTCAAGGCTTCCACTCCATGTACCAATACCCTTGTGGAAATGATAGTAGGAGACGATGACGTCCTTCGGATTGCGAGCACAATAGACGATCTTTGAAGAAGAAAGATATAAAGTGTGCTTCACTCATGGAAGTTGTTCAAAACCTTCGCTTTTTGTTGCCAAATCTGATGGGGAATTAAATTCGCGGGCAAATGAGACTTGATCAAGCGCGGTGATTTCAGCTCTTTGGCCAGGGCGACGGTGTTTCGCGGAATTTCGCTGTAAAGGGCACTCAAGCTGAGAGAGAAAAGAATCAATTATTTTAAAGAAGTATTAAAATAATAAAAATTCCATCTCACTCCATGAAAATACTGCGATTGATTAGATGTTTCCGACAAGCCGTCTCATAGTCCAGATCGTTGAGAAGAAGCCATGTGGCTTCCTGTATCCAAGTGGTGCCACTCTTGGGGAACGTGACCACGTATACATCATCTGGCAGCACGTCGAAATTGTAAATCTGTTCGAAAATGTTGCGGAAAGCTTCGGGGAGTGTGCAAAAGCGGTTCAGCCACGCCTCCTTCGACTCCTCCGGCTGCGACGAAGGACAGATGGGGATGTCGTCACCTCGGGCTGAAATTTCCAACAAGCGGCGAGTTTGGCGTTTCTGCACCGTTTCCGAATCTCGGCTTTGTATGTGAAACATGGTCTAATAGTATTTTTTTTTATAAAACTGAGATAAAATAAAAAATGTTGGAATAAAAATTCATATAAATTAAAAATTAATAATAAAAAAAATAAAAATAAAAATTATAATATGATCAACACTAAAATGCACAAAATTTGCGAATATATAAAAACATTCAAATACAATTTAATCTGTGGTCGCAAGAAAGATTATGTCTGCAGATATAAACCGACTTTGCAAAAATATAACTTTGTTGATTTGTTTGAAAATAACAAGATAGCAAAAAAATTATTGCACCCACCGGTAGTTGTTGCTGACTGGCCGATTTGTCGATTAATGAACGTTAAACATAACCTGGCAAAAATTCGACATCGCTTCGAATAAGCTTTTTAACCCATATCGAACTGATATTGGGAAGCTCTCGGAAGCGATATGAATTCTCTGTCTGAAGCCAAATAATCGATAACGTTTCTTGCTTTTATTTTTATTTATTTATTTTTAAAACACAAAAAGTGAAATTGTGTCATATTATTCAAGCAATTATATAAAAGAGTTTCATTTCTTATTATTTTATGTTGTTTTCATTATTTATTGAACAATAAATTAAAATTCAAGATCTTCACATGTCATTATTATCAGGTGTGTTCCCAATTCTGAATTCAATCAATTCAAAATCTTTTTTAAATTTCTCCGAAAATCTCATTTAACGTCACGTGGCAACCCTGGAGACAGTTCTGCGACCACGAGTCCAGTCGTTGCTGCAGCTCAGGCGTCAAATCCTTCTTGTAGGAGCCCACGATACCTCGTCGCATGAACCTGAACAAGAGAATCAATAGGAAAATAAATTGGACAAACAATAGTTTGCAAAAAACCCACTGAAAGTCTGGCAACACTTCCGGATGTGCGGAGCCGCCCTTGATATGCATCGTGGGATTCGTCTGAACGTTATCTTCGAATGAAATTGAGATTAATTACTGATGATAGGAATCTACTCTTATTCTCACTTTTCATTTTGTCGAAGGACAAATGATCGGTCAGTGTTGCCAGCTGATCATCAGTCAATGGAGGACGCTCTAAAAATGAACAGAGATTTCTCAAAACCTGAGGCAGATCACGTTTCATCTCCTCGTAGGTGGTGAAGAAAACATTGGGTTCTTGGCGCATGCGCCAAAAGTCGAGGATATTCGGCCAGAATGGAGTATACATGATATCATTATTGATGAAATCATCGACAAATTCCTCAAGGCTTCCACTCCATGTACCAATACCCTTGTGGAAATGATAGTAGGAAACGATGACGTCCTTCGGATTGCGAGCGCAGTACACGATCTGACAACAAAGAAAAGTTTAGAGAGTTCTTCAAGGTACAGGAGTTGTTTGATACCTTCGCCTTTTGTTGCCAAATCTGATGGGGAATTAAATTCGCGGGCAGATGAGACTTGATCAAGCGCGGTGATTTCAGCTCTTTGGCCAGGGCGACGGTGTTTCGCGGAATTTCGCTGTAAAGGGCACTCAAGCTGAGAGAGAAAAGAATCAATTATTTTAAAGAAGTATTAAAATAATAAAAATTCCATCTCACTCCATGAAAATACTGCGATTGATTAGATGTTTCCGACAAGCCGTCTCATAGTCCAGATCGTTGAGAAGAAGCCATGTGGCTTCCTGTATCCAAGTGGTGCCACTCTTGGGGAACGTGACCACGTATACATCATCTGGCAGCACGTCGAAATTGTAAATCTGTTCGAAAATGTTGCGGAAAGCTTCGGGGAGTGTGCAAAAGCGGTTCAGCCACGCCTCCTTCGACTCCTCCGGCTGCGACGAAGGACAGATGGGGATGTCGTCACCTCGGGCTGAAATTTCCAACAAGCGGCGAGTTTGGCGTTTCTGCACCGTTTCCGAATCTCGGTTTTGTATGTGAAACATGGTCTATTTTTATATAACTGAGATTAAATAAATAAAAATTCATAGAAATTAAAAATTAATAATAATAATAATGTATGAAAAAAATTCACAAAATTTGCGAATATATAAAAATATTCAAAAACAATTTAATCTGTGGTCGAATGAAAGATTATGTCTGGAGATATAAACCGACTTTGCAAAAATATAACTTTGTTGATAGTTTAAAAATAACAAGATAGCAACAAAAATTACTGCATCTACCGGTAGTTATTGCTGACTGGTCGATTTGTCGATTAATGAACGTTAAACAGAACCTGGCAAAAATTCGACATCGCTTCGAATAAGCTTTTTAACCCATATCGAACTGATATTGGGAAGCTCTCGGAAGCGATATGAATTCTCTGTCTGGAGTAAAATAATCGATAACGTTTCTTGCTTTTATTTTTGTTTTTATTTATTTATTTTTAAAACACAAAAAGTGAAATTGTGCCATATTATTCAAGCAATTATATTAAAGAGTTTAATTTCTTATTATTTTATGTTGTTTTCATTATTTATTGAACAATAAATTAAAATTCAAGATCTTCACATGTCATTATTATCAGGCGTGTTCCCAATTGTGATTTCAATCAATTCAAAATTTTTTTTAAATTTCTCCGAAAATCTCATTTAACGTCACGTGGCAACCCTGGAGACAGTTCTGCGACCACGAGTCCAGTCGTTGCTGCAACTCAGGCGTCAAATCCTTCTTGTAGGAGCCCACGATACCTCGTCGCATGAACCTGAACAAGAGAATCAATAGGAAAATAAATTGGACAAACAATAGTTTGCAAAAAACCCACTGAAAGTCTGGCAACACTTCCGGATGTGCGGAGCCGCCCTTGATATGCATCGTGGGATTCGTCTGAACGTTATCTTCGAATGAAATTGAGATAAATTACTGCTGATAAAAATCCACACCTGTTCTCACTTTTCATTTTGTCGAAGGACAAATGATCGGTCAGTGTTGCCACCTGCACATCAGTCAATGGGGGACGCTCTAGAAATGAACAGAGATTTCTCAAAACCTTCGGCAGATCACGTTTCATCTCCTCGTAGGTGGTGAAGAAAACAGTAGGTTCATGACGCATTCGCCAAAATTCCACGATATGTGGCCAAAAAGGCGAATACATGATCTCATTATTGATGACGTCATCGATGAACTCCTCGAGACTCCCAGTAAACGAGCCGAGACCCTTGAGGAAATGGAAGTACGAGACGATGACATCCTTCGGGTTGCGAGCGCAGTACACGATCTGTGAACGAAAAAATTTTACAGAGTTTTTCAACTCTTGGGTGTTGTTGGATACCTTCGTCTTCTGCTTCCATATCTGATGAGGAATCAAATTTGCTGGCAGATGAGTTTTGATCAAACGTGGCGAACTCATCTCCTTCGCCAAGGTCACAGTATTGCGGTTAACGTCGTTGTAGAGAGCACACTGTCTATAAGATAGATGGGGATAGAATTTTAAAAAGATTCCATTATTGAGTAAATCTCACTCCATGAAGACACTACGAGATGGCAGATTCTCCCCACGAGCTCTCTCATAGTCCAGATCGTTGAGGAGAAGCCATGCGGCTTCCTGAATCCAAGTGGTGCCACACTTAGGGAACGTGACGACAAAAACATCATCTGGCAATACCTCAAAATTGTAAATTTGTTCGTAAAATTGTTTGAAGCCAATGCCCAAAGTGCACCAGCGATTCAGCCACGCCTCCTTTGAAGAAGACTCCTCAGTCTGGGCTTGATGAGGACTGATGGGGATGTCGTCCCCTTTGGCTGATATTTCCACCATGGTGCGAATTTGACGTTGCTGGATAGGTTTAGTTGGGGTTTTTTCTCGTATGTGATACATAATTTTCACTCGTATTCCAGAGACTAATTATGATAGTAATTAAAGTCAATTGGAGCTGAATGGAAATTGACTTACTGTTGAAAAAACTGCAGTGTATTGGATGAAATGCAATATTATTTATTATTTATTAGATTAAAAAAAAAATTAAAATAATATCAAAAAATAAGAATAATAACAATATATATAAATTTACATTTCTATATAATATACTAATATCAAGTGTTTATTTACAAATAAACTAAATCTCAGAAGACATTGAAAATAATAGAAGTAAATAATACCTTGGTTTAGAAAATAATGAAGCCATACAAAAATTAATCTTGTTATTTATAAATTACAAGATAGCGACAAATTCTTGCTGCAATTGCGACTTTAGCTTCGGACAGCTGTTGTAAACTAAATTAGTTGACTGCAGAAACACAATATGCAACAACTTAGAATAAGCTTTTAACCCTAGTGTCGGTTGGTAGTTGAGAAGCTCTCGGTTATTGAGTTCCGATTAAATTTAATGCATATTTTCAGGGTATAACTAGAGAATTTATCATTAAAAGAATCTTGTACACACTTTGATTATGATGTGGGATGAAAAGTTTGGAATTGATGGGTTGACAAGGATGATTTAGGATAGAAGGAAACTTATGGTTGGAAACATAAAGAAATATGAGCATGAAAAAAAATAAGCTTAGTTCATCAAAAATCCCCACATTTGTTGGAATTAGCTGGAGACATAGAAAGAAACACCGACAACAGAAATAAATACCCAAAGGCTAAATGAAAATCCCCAACAGTGTAATGTGAGAGAGAGAAAAAGAGAAGGAGACCGAAAGAGAGACAGACAATGAGGGAGGTGAAAAAATATTGGTCTTAAACCGTCGAAATGAGAGGAAATCGGCTTAAAATTAAGCGTGGCGACGAATGCGACTACGAAGAAGGAGGATGGGGTGAGAAGAGGATGATGAAACAGATGAGTGGAGAAGAAGAGGGTGACGAAGAAGAGGGAAGAAGGAGAGGATAAGAAGGGGGGCCGGATAAAAAGCAGCTTGTGTGGCAATGGGGAGACCTGAAGGGGAGAAGGTTATGCGTCAGGATTGAATCGGGAGGAGTTCCATGGACTAATGACTCCTGACATTAGTCGACGATTTCACAGAGAAGAGGCTTCGATTGCATCATCACCATGAGTAATAGCAACAACATGTTGGGAAGCAACAACCAGTAATCCAAAAAGGAACAAAAACAACATCAATGATCAAAATACGATTCCAACAACCAAATCATAGTCCAAGACCAACAACTGTTTGTTGGAAAGTCACTGGCGAAGCGTTAATTAATCACACATGCAATGGCAACACTGACGCCAAAGCAACACCCGTTGGTGGAAGAAGCAACACCGGTCGGTGGTCGAAACAACACTGGTCAAAGCAACACGATGCAACATCGTGATTGATCGCGTTGCATCCCAGAGCGATGCATCCAACCTCCAACTGTGACCGAGAAAAATTCATTGGACCAAAGAAGAGAGGGAGAAAAAATTAGGTCGAAGGTAGATAGAAAGAGAGAAAGGTAGAGGAAATGAATTTTGAACGCTCGGTGGTAGGGCGATCGGAATTAAGATGACTTCACTGAAATTAGAGAGGTATTAGTTACCATTTCTCTCTCTTTCGCTTCCATTCTTCGATCTTAAGTCGTCGTTCGCTTTTGTAAAGATCAAATTAAAAAAAAAGGGAGAACAATTAAAAGGCTTGACCATGGAGTGAGGATTATTAGAAAAGCGGTTTAAATGCGATTCGTGATGCTATAAACCGAATGACTATGGATAATCGATGAAATATATTGAGTTTCTGTGAAGAATCGAAGCAAGAAGCATCCACTATTCTATCCTCACCCTACCTCGAATTCAAAACTCTCTATATTCATACTATGAATGGAAACCTCTATACTATCATCCTATAGTCCTTTGAAAAATCATCCTTTTGATAATTGCAAACCACGTTTTCCCTTTCTCCAACTTAATGTTCTCAAATCCTGAACATTTATTTCCTCTCTGTCCCCAAGGTCCCCATTTCTACGCAATTCTCTATGAGTCACCATCAACGCCGTCATCGTTCTTCGGCTCTGACACCCAATTTATTAGACGCCATTAAAAGGCACCACCGTCTGTCTCTGTTCCAGTCGCCCCAAACTCTGCCCAACCACCATCGTACCGGAAAATGGCTGACAACCGTTTGAGCTCGGGGCTTCTGTCACCTTTGAGCAATCATGACACAGCACCAAAATCCTCTCACACCATCTTCATACACTCCACTATTCTATCCTCACCCTACCGACCTCATTCGGAACTCTCAAAGTCGAAGGTCGTCTCTTGCCGTGAGCGATATTTTTCTACACACAGACAAATAGACAGATGAAATTGTCAAGGATATACATTCATTTAGATATAAATTTATTTTCACCTCAGGTTGAAATCAGCACTTTTCCGGGATTTTCATTTTCCTTTCGGTTTCTATGCGAATTTTCTTCTTGTTTTTGTTGAATTTTCCTTTCGAATTTCTCTCAAATCCATCCTTTGTACCCTTGGGGTTTTCCATTCTTTTGGTTTGGTTTTTTGTGTAGAGATTTGGGTCGTTAGCTGGAGACTTTTTGTGAAGATGGAAGTGTATTCATTTAAATATTTGCATATTCTTACGATTTGTCAACGGATGTTGGGGGTTTCTAGAGGAAATTAATTGAGAGATGGAAAATCGATGTCGATCTAGGACTCTGGGGTGAACGTGTTTTAATTTTTAAGCCAAAATAATATTTTCATATAGGTTTTTCAAAATAATAAAGATTGATTATTATTATGAGAATTAATAAAATTTTTTTTTTTTATAATAATATTTATATTTTATATTTTTTTTAGATAATTTTAATTTCCTTAAGTTATTTTCATAACTCAATATTAAGCCCAGATAATATTTTTTATAAAAATTTTTAAAATAATGATTTTTTTTGAAACTGATTAATAAAGCTAATAGTAAGCATTTTTTATATTTTTACCTCTCATCGATTTATTTTTGAAAATCAATATTTTTCACAATTAAGAAATAATTAATATAATTTCATATTTTCTACTATAATCTATACTAAGCTGAGATTAATTTAAAAACTTTTCATAGCATCGTCATTATCGTTAATAAAATAAAACTAGCAATCAAAAATTGATAAAACACAATCAAAAACACCACCAAAAACTGCAGTCAAAGGTCCAACTAAATCTGCGGAATAAACTTTTATCAACTCCAACTCCTCGAAGAAAATAAAATCACACTCGAAACTATTAACTTCCGGTTTTTATCATCGACTATCATCGTTTCCCCAAACCAACAATCGCCCTTCACTACACTGACTTTCGGTCCTTTTAAAGCCCACTCTCCGTCCCTTTCTACAGACGACTCCTCTCTCGCTCACTCATCTACTCTTCAAAATCTCTGCCCTTGTATAACGAAAGAAAGTTTCGTGGAGCACAAAATTGAAACTATGTTGGCAGAAGGATGATTATTGGAAAGACAAAGAGAGATTGGGGGAGGATAAGATGAGAATAAATAAGAGAGGGAGTGAACGAAGATAGTGGAACGAGTGAAAAGTCAGTCATCATCAGCTTCTGTCTCGCGCCATGGGCGGAGGCGGTGAGGGGCGAAACCCGTGAAGTGAGATTGTTGAAAAGACAGACAGGAAATTAAAAGCGAAGAACTCATTACGCGGCTACAGGCGTTGAGAAGGAACTCAAAGACATGGCAGAGATTTCAAGAACCCTCTCATCATCCAGCGAGCAGCAGAAGATGAAGAGGAAAACTACTAAAAACAACAACAATAGCAAGTAGTAGTATCATGAGAGGACAACAACTGGCATTGGTTTTTGACTTTGATTCGAAAAGTTCGTGGTTCGCAATCACAGATGAAACTTCACGAAGCGCAACTGATTAACGTGTCAGAAACCCACGAAAATGCAACCGAAGGGGATGTGAAGGAAGTGCAAAAGAAGAAGAAGAAGAGGAGGAGGATGGATGGATGGATGGTTGGGGTCTCGAGGTGTGGAGGTGGAAGTGAAAGTGACGCCCTCACGTTGTGACGGAGCAACAACGGTGATGGAGGGTGAATTCAATTTCCTAGTGTGGGCTTCAGTGATTGATGAACAGTGGGCAGGATTTTTTTTAAACTAAAGTCATTAAATAGAATATGTAAATTGAATTGAAATTGAATTGAAATAAAATTAAAATAAAATAAAATTGTTAAAATTTTAAATTTAAAAATATAAAAATTAAAATTGGAAATCATATAGTTTTATATAAATAAAATTTATATATATTTTTTGAGGATTATTTAGGAATATTTTATTAAATTATTGCAGTAAATTTCATTATATAAAAATATTATTTTTTAGTTATTTCAAATGATAACATTAAAATATATATAAATTAACAATTAATAACAAAAAATATTTATTGTATATTTTAAAACCACTTGTTTTTCCATATTTTTATATAGTTGGCGCAAAAAAGAAAATGTGCGAATGAAAAATATATACTATAAATTATTTTTCTTTCTCACATCTCGTCTATAACGCCCACTATACATGGTGCACCCCACTTCGGTCCACTTGCTGTCTGCTTCCTTGGCTTGCGCTCCCCATCGCGATGTCACGTGTTCTTGAGATGGGGATGCATTGGTGAATGACAACAACAAGAACAATACTATCGAAAACAACAACAACACTATCGAAAACAACAACAATACAATCGAAAACAACAATAACAATATCGGAAACAACAACAATACTATCGGAAACAACAACCACAACAACAACGACAATGAAATGAGTTTCCGAAGAATCCGCCTGGCTTCCGAATGACGAAGACACCCTCGCATCCACAAAGGATCCCACATTGAAATTCGACCCACACGACCACACGGCGAGACGAACGAAGAAGAAGAATAAGGCAAAGGGGAAGGAGGACGAAGAAGAGAATGCAAAAGAGGGGGAAGCGATGTATGGGGAGGTGGTAAGAAAAGGTAATGGAGAAGGGGAAGAAAAGGTAATGGAGAAGGAGAAGAAGGAAGAAGGCGTTCTGATGGATGTCGAAACAAGCGCAAGTCATGTAATGAGCGGGGATGTGGTACAATAACAAAAACAACAACTACTGCTGCTGCTACCATTACAACAACAACCAATATAACAATCAATGCACCATATGTGACGCCAGGCTGCTCAGGGAAGGATTCGACCACCGCTTCCTCTCGATGGTTGGGGTCGTGGTGTTGACCATTAATGTCAGGGGAGTGCGTCGTATCCAAAGGAGGTTGAGGGTTGCTTGGGGGGAGTGGGCGAACTCATGCTGTTTGTCATGGAGAAATTATCCTCATCAGAAACCTCATCAATTTAAGGATTCTAATCAGCAGTCAACGTCCGGCAAAATCTTAGGGCGAAGTCAAATTTTTTGAACTTCTTCTCGATGGATGCCGCCGTCTGGATCAGCTGCAGTAGGAATCTTCAAATGAGGTTGAAGAAGTGGGTGATGAGAAGACGAAGGTGGGAACAAGTGAGAGAAGAAGAAAAAGGCGTCGTTATTGTCCTTGAAGAAGATTTTGGTGGTGGTGGTGAACACCATGAATTGGGGGGGGGGATCGATAGTTCTCCTTAGTACGTGTTCGGCATTAATGACATGGTGAGCGTTTAATAAAAATCAATGAGAACGTGATGTGTGCACGCCATTGAATTTATGTCGAGCAGGAGCAAGGACCTTGGCCTCAGAGCTCGTTTAGACTTTTTTGTTCTCTTTTCGGTGGCTCAGCGAACTCTTCTAAAGAGCTTTTTCAATATAATCAATATAGTAGTAGCCTTCATTTCCAATGTATTATAACATTTAAAAAATTGTAGCTGTTTTGTTTTATTTAGTAAAATAAATAAAAATTATTTAATTTAAAATAAAAATCACAATAATTCAACTTTAAATTTTCAAACAATTTTAAAAAAGTTTTCAGAATAATTTTAAAAATCTCAGAAACAATTTTTAAATCTGTAAAATTCATATATTCACCTCTAATATTCCCATCCCCTGTCTATCTATCTGTGTGTCCATCTGTCTGCCCTTTAAACTCCAATTTCCCATTCTTCGTACCCGGGTTTCCTATTTCCAAATATTTTCATCTGGCTGCCGTTTAAAATAATTTATGATCAGGTCATATATAAAACTCCAGCCGACAAACGAACAAGAAGAAGGAGAACAAGAACAATATCAGGGTCACAAGACAAGAACAAGCAAATCAGGGAGCAGCAACAACACCGCCAAGAAGAAGAAGAAGAAGAAAACACCTGCATGTATTTAAAATTCTCATTTTTCTGAGGGATCCGACGACTTTTGGTCCATCGATGGAGAAGAAGAAGAAACGGTCCAAGGGAGGAAATTAGATTAAGTTGTTGCTTTTTGCTGGGATGACATTTATTTGTTGTTGTCTTTGCTGTTGCAGTTGTCTCGTGCACTGACATTTAGCAATTAATTATTGCTTTCGGAAATGTTCCAAATATGGATGAAAATCGAAGGCGGATCTCGTTAGGCACGCGGTGGGATCCAACGTGTAGTTGTAATTAGTCTTGATTGGGAGAGTTTTTATTAATGCCCCTGATTTGTGAAGACCTTTGACACGCCATTAAAACAGTACGAACAAAAAATAGATACTGAAGAAAGCCTTAGTATAAACAAATGTCTTTTAAATTAAAAGTGATGGAGTCTTGGAGGGGATTCGATATAGTAAAAATGAAAATGTTGTCAATGGGAAGCACGTGGTGGGCACGAGAGGAACTTGTGGCATGTTCATATTATCGGTAGAAGAAGTTCTTTCTATGGTATTTTAGGAATCAGATATTTAAAATATAAAAAGTCGTTAAATATATTTTTACAAAAAATTGAAAAATTTATTTCCAAAAATTTCCGACTAATCCTTTTCTTATCAAAACATTTAACTATAGATTCCTTTGCTATTGATGTTTAAATCCATCCTATTTTAATCAAATCAAATGCTCATCAAATACACTCGATTACTTAATCTTCAAATCTTTCCACACTTCAGAGACTTAAGCAAACAAAATAGGAGAGACCCTTCTCTGAATATTCTTCTTCCCCTAACAACCCCACTTTTTGAGCCTCCTTGAGTGAAATTTCAAAAGCAAACAAAACTTAAATCTTTGCAAAAAATAAATAATAATAAACTTCTCGATGGGGGCAAACTGAGTGAGTGGCACAACAAAAACACCAACAACAATGAAGATATTTTTGTTGACAACACGAAGAGCTGTGAGGGTGGCAACACTGGCTTTTAATCCGTTATGCAAACACATTATCGAGGAAAGGAAAAGTTTGAAAAAACATTGACAACACTTGACGAAAATGCTTAAAATGGATGAGGAGGGAAAGGGGGAGGTAAAGAAAAGGGAGGAAAGAAGGGAAGGGAGGAAGGAGAGAGAGAAGGTTGTGTGTGGCGAGAGGTAGAAGTGGAAATTTTTATTTAATCATTACTTAGAGCAGTGGTGCCAGTGTTTTATTTCCTCCATCCCCAAGCGCCCTGGGCCGCGTCGCCCCCAAGGAGTCGTTTACACACACACCCCCAACAACACGCACACCCACACAATCGCAAATCCCTGGGCAAACAACCCAGGACCCCATCGTACGACAAGGACTCGATAGGAAAGAAAAACCCTTCAGCTTGAAAAGCGTCTCAACTGTTCTTCCTCCCGTTTTCGCCCCCTTAGCGGTCGAGTGTTGGGCAAATAAAGTGGGAAATTTTTCGTCCGAAAACTCAGGGCTCTACCGAGAAGGGGACCCTTCCAACCCTAGAAGTATGCAATGCTTTTTTCTCTTTGCTATCCTTGTTTCGTGTGTAAATAAAACACTTTATTCCGATGACTATTCGAGATACGATACGAGATGATAACAAATCGTTGATAAATCGAATTCACTAAAAGGTAGACTTCGGAATTTTGATTTTGGTTTGAGGGGATTTTTATAAAATCCAGATTTTTTAAGAAATTTGGATAAATTCTGCAAAATCTGAGAATTTATTTGGAAAATATAAAATATATAAAAAATTGTTATGAACTAAAAAAATTCTATTCTTCTTCTTAAACTAAAATCATCCTAAAAATATTTAAAAATTCAAAAAATAAATATTTTTTTTATTTTCCAATAATTTTTACAATTTCAAAAATGATATCAAAGATGTTTTCAAAATTTCCAAAAAATAAATTTTTTAAATTTCCAAAAAATTTGTTTTTTTCCAAACAAAGACAATATTCTTGAAACTCCGTGAAATCACTCCACCTTCCTCCCACCCCCCATCACGATCGTAATTCCCTCATCATTACTCATGCTGCCGGTCAATCGAACCCGAACAGAGAGAGGGAGAAAGAGAAAGAGAGAGAGAGGGATTCGCTTCGGATCTACGTGATGGGATGCGAAGAGCGGAAATGCCACTTAATTCCCAAAAATACAACAAAAGTTCAATTTATAGTTCAACACCCTCGGAATCGTCGTCAGCATCGGCGTCACTGAAGGCGTAGCCAACCCCAAGGCGTTCACCATTCAGCATCCAACATCAACCCCCAGAGGGCCGGCCGGCCTTCGCCTTCCCCCATGATTTTGTTGTAACCTTGAAAACTGCCGACCGGCCGGCATCAGAACAAAATTTTTTTTCTTTTCTTTTGTCTGCAGAAAGTTTTGTATGCGCGCCCCACAGTATGCAATGAATTTTGTAATTCCGTAAACGTTTGCATCATTATTCCATGGGGGATTACGGAAGCTTTGCCAATTGTTTCCGTCGTCGATGAAAGTTTCCCCAGACTTCGTCTCTTTTTCCCCATCTCTTGGTTCTTGTCTAAAATCTAATTTTGCAACCCTCGTCGTCTGGGTTGGGCGCCCAAAAGTATGCAATGGAATGGTCTTCGTGGTGGTGGCTGCACTCAAACTCATCTGTGGCGGCACGTTCTCGTTCTCTGCCGCCGTTTGCATTGGAAATTTTCATGGATTGCATAGCTTTGCAGCACCCTGTCCCACCCTAGTCAGGGTTTTTCTGCCTCACCAAGGGATGGAAGTTAATAATCTCGGACTTGAAACTCGCTCCGAACAATTGCATTAAGAACGAAAGAGCGAGCGAGATAAAGAATAAAAAGCCGTGATCATCTGCACCACATGCCGCATAGATTCATTTGATTGCGATGGTTGGGGGTCGTGGGGGATTCACGTGATATCGTTTGAAAGGAGGTGGGGTAGAGGGGTCTCTAAAAGGACAAGAGTTCTTTAGATGCGTATCGTTTCTATTTGGTGAATGCATTAATTTTATTTGATGAGGCGCAAAGTTGCGGAATTTATTGCTGGCAATCAAAAAGAGAGAGAGAGTTGGGAGAGGATAAGAGATAAGGAGAGAAAAGAATAGAGTTAGAGAGGAGTTAGAGCAGGAAAGAGTAGAAGTTAGAGAGAGATATAAGTAAATAAAGGGGAAGCAATAGTTAGAGTGTGAGAAAGAGTAAGATTTACAGTGGATTTGTGCGATAAATGAGAGTTGACAAGAATGAGGAAAATACTTAGTGGTAACAGATTTTGGACAAAGGATTGTCAAGAGATAAAACTTCTATATAATGAAGACAAAGCGAATAATCTATTCTCATAAGTGTGTGAGATATATAGAGAGAGAGTGTGAGTAAAAAGAAGCCTACGATATAGAAAGAAATGAATTAAAACATTATCGAATAAAAATATTGATTCAGAAGAGAAGAAGAATATTAATTCAAATATTAGTTTCAATAAATTTTAATAGTAAGAGATAGAAAACGAAATGCAATGAAAATATAAATCGAAAAAGAAAATTAATATTAATCCTAAAATATAGGAATCGAGAGATTAAAATAAAATTTAAAAAAACGTAAAAACACTTTTCATAAAATATTATTTCCTTGAACCAACGAATTCTTTTTTTCCTTGAACCTCTCTCAGACTCTAGCCAAACTCCCTCCATCTCTTTTCCTCACTAAACTCATTGCAGACATCATTAATTTTCGTAATTGCGATCCGTTGAATAATTATCGTTCAAACTGTAACAATTACAGGAGTTTTCAACAAATTTCAACTTCCTCGGCAATTACGGAAATTATGATAACGAGCTCTATTACAGCAACTACTTTGACAAAAACAACAATTACTACTATGACTAAAACAACACCTTGCATCTACCCAAAATAAAACACATTTCACCAAGAAAAAATGGACTTTGGAAGAAAGAAGGAGACAAACCATCGATCATTAATCACAGCATTAAACTGTCTGTCTAAGGACCAGCTTCCTTCCTCCCTTGGACTCATTAGGGCCGGTCGAAGGAGGAGGGAAAGTAGAACTAGAGCATCGGCAGGACAATGAGAAGGAAGAGAACAGAAAAACCAGAGGAAAGATTTTTAATTGCCATCCTGGCAACTGCAAGAAACACCTTGCTCTAACGAGGATGGCCGACCGAACGAACGATTGAGGGTAATTTTGACTCCTTCCAAGGAACTGCTTCCTTAATTACTGCCTCAAGGTGTTGAGTCCACAGACCAATGAGGACCACAAAACGATGGTTAGTCTCCGTATGAGTGGCTGACGTCCTCGTTAATTCGAGGCTTAATTACGACCGCCAGCTGATCTCGCCGAGGCTCGCGACCACCACGAACCACAATGATCTGCATCAAATTCCAACGCGGGGCATCCAATTGTCCATGTCGCGAGATCGGTCGTAAATTTCGGCTTGAGCAGAAGACAATTTACAAGGAAAAAAGGGAAAATTCCTTCATGGTGATCCCCGCGACTCCTTCCAGGAAAACCACGTAAAAATTGAGATCGCGCACGATCCCAGGATCATATGAAGATTTTTCTCTAAAACCCTTCGACCTTCGAAGGTACCGCTCTTTAATTATACGGCCCTTGACTTGACTCTTCATGGAAAATCGAACGAACCAACGATCGAATGGATCTATTTAACGTCGCTGATCGTGGCGATCGTTGTGATAACGATCTTGTTCGGACTCTTGTTCTAAATTTTCCATATAATTCCAATACAAAGTAGAGATCAAAACTAATTCCACGAGATCCTCCTCAGATGATACCACACAAAAGGTCAGTAAGTCGTTATTGTTGTTGCTTTTGTTCCTTGATCTTCAAGGACTCCAGGATTCTTTCAGGACCCATGATTCTCTCTCAAAACCCATGACTCCCTCGTTAAGTCAGCGATCACCGTGATTATCGATCGATCGTCGGTATTAAAAAGAGTCGGAGTGAGGTCAGTCTATAATTTATATGTATAGCAATAATTTCATATTTCGCCGCGATCCTTCGTCCACTCGAAGTCACCTGTCGCTCGACATTCGATTTCCTCCTCCTTTTGTCTGTCTTTATGTGGATATTTGGCTGGCTGCCTGCTTGGCTCATGATCATTGATCTTGTGGTCCCATCTGTTCTTGATCCTTGATCGCTTACCTGCTGTCGGTCGTCTGACGATCGGTCGGTCTGTTGGACGCCGCGCAGACGCCCCTTCATAAATCGCCGACACGTACGCCTAAAATCCACTTCAGTCGATCAGTCTGTCCAGCCTTCCTTCCTTCATCTCCTTCTTCTTTTCTGCGCCCTCACCTTCGTTTTCGTCCTTCTCCGACTTCGTTAATGCTTTTTGATTTCCTTTCCAGGTTACATTTTTTTTGTTACTGTTGTTGTGGCTAATCTTGTTGTTGTTCTTGTTTTTGTTCTTCTTGTTCACTTTGTTGCCCCCTCGTCCAGTTTTGGATAAGCATCTTGTTTCACCAGCAGCAACAGCAGCCACTCCAAGAGTCATCTGCTGACCATCGGAGTCCATGGGGATTAGGGATTGTTTTTTTTTTTTTCTTCCTATATTTTGGGTTCTCTCTCCCTCTCACCTTTTTTTGGGGACCAAATTGAAAGCCAGCTGCTGTTGCTCTTTTGTAGCATTTTGTTGAATATCTTCACCACCAGCAGCAACAACAACAACAACTATAGCAACAACAAAAAAATCGATGATGACAGGTTGTGCAACATCCAATGAACTTGCTCGAATTCTAAACGAGCATCATCCAAATCAGATGTTCTCTTTGTTTTTGCTCACTAACGATCCTCATGATCTTCATCACCATGATCATCACGTCATGATCTTCATTATAATGTTCATCACGTCGTCAGCTCGACATTAATCGAGTAAATTGTAGCAGCTGACTTGTCAAGTTCTTCTCAAATGTTAATCACAAATCCGATCGAATGGATCTTCCTTCCGATCACTCGATCCATCAATGGATTGATGGATGGGCTCGAGTATCAAGAAGGATCGGGAGGAAATCTTCGAGTATTTATTCCTTTATTTTAGAGAGGTGTATCCGAGTTTAGGATGTTTTTGATAAATGTCTTGTTTTCAATATTTTTCTGTTTTTGATCCACGATAATGAAATAAGGAAATATAGTAATATCAGATAAAAATATATGAAAATCTATAATCTATATTTTTGACAAATTAATAGAGGAAATATTTAAAAAATTATATAAAAAAATTAAAAATGTGTCAAAAATGTATCATAAATGAAAACTGAGAAAACAAATAAAAAAATATTAAAATTTCCTTAAATCATGAAATTATTGCCTATTTCACGATTTAAGGAAATTTTAATATTTTTCTTATCTTAAAAAAATTAAATTAAAAAAATGATATAAAATAATTTTTCTCTAAAAATCAATTTTATCAATAAAAATAAATACTTAAAACCAGAAAAAAAAATATTCTCAAATCGTGAGAAAATATTTCAAAAATACTTGTTAGCATTTTTTATTTATTTTATTTCATAAAATTTATTAAAGAAATTATTAGTAATAGCTAAGAATCTTCCTCAGTTTCAGTAAAATCAACTTCAATCCATATTGACAAAAATAGTAAATTCTTAATCCTCCAGACTGTTATTTTATTTCCCCGTCCTTATCTCCAAAGCCAGACATTTCCTTCCTAACTAGATGGATTTCACGAAGAATCTACTTAAAAAGGCATTAAAATCGAACTGTAGCAATATCCGCAAATACTTCGGAACAACTTGAAATACCCGCAAAGCACTCGACTGCAATTGTTTGGAAATTGTCTTGGAAATCGAACGGCGTCGTTTGAAATCTGTCGGCGAAATCTATGAAATGTGTCTGAAGGTCCTTGATGAAGGTCTGTCCGTCGATCGTTTCTGTTTGTCGGTCATCAGACGGTGGTCGGTATCTTCTGAAAGTGAGGCGTGCGGCACTTGTTCGAGAGGACGAGAGGACACACGATAAAGATAAGGATTCGTTCTTCATTTGTCGCCGCCTCCGCCGATAATTAACGCATCCTCGAGTCCTGTCGAGACTCAACACGTCCTCCTCGTCGAAATTCATCCGAGACTTTATTATCCTTGACTCAGCCCAGACTTGCCGCATGCTTGACTCGTCCCGAATTCTCCTCATAGACTCATCCTCTTCTTGTCTCATCCTCTATCCGATGATA
Source organism: Coelopa frigida (assembly GCA_017309665.1). NCBI lineage: Eukaryota > Metazoa > Arthropoda > Insecta > Diptera > Coelopidae > Coelopa > Coelopa frigida. Next base: position 32,102 of record JAFDUT010000191.1, read on the forward strand.
AACACCCAACTCTAACATAGCGGCAGGATCAGTGATCGTCAATTTTATCCTTGTCGTAGGATCAAATAATTCACACAAAATTAAGCAGCGACAAAGGTCGAGGTGGAACGATCAAAGTCCTTTGGGAAATTTTCCCAGGATCATGAGTGATCAGAACGTCATTAGAAGTCGATTTAAATGAGAGACAAAAAGGGAGAGCCAGAAGAAGGTTTTTTGCGGCGATCGGCGTTTTTTTGTTTTCATGCATTGTTTTTCTTGGAAAACCACGTCACCCCCAACGGCGCGTGTGTCTGGGTCGAAAACATGTCCTTTGTGTGTCCTGTGAGCGAAACAAGTGCAACAAAAGATGAGCAGGCAACAACAACAACTATCAACTGGTAACAACAACAATATTGCGGTCAGTTCGCAGGACACAAAGGACACACGAGAAGGGCGAACAAGAACAAAAAGGACATTACACGAGGGCGTCGGCGAATCGGTTGATTTTTCTTTCTTGCTGTTGTTGTTGTTCTCCCTTCGCCCTCTCGTCTCTCCAACACATGTGCTCGATTTACGGCGAACAAAAGGACGATGACGACGAGGACAACAAAAGGACTCGCCATTGCACGGTTTTTAACTAGTTTTTGTATCAATTTTCATCTCGATGCCAAGCGAGGGTCGGCGTGACGCAGGGAGGCTGGGTCAAGGGTGGGGCGACAAAACGTTTAACATCGGGCATGACGCATTCTGACCAAAAGGATATCAAAGCCTTTGGTCTCCACTCCTCCAACTTTGCACGCATTGTTTTCGTTTCACTGTTCCACAGATGTCAGTGGGTTTTCTTTGTTCGCATGCAGTGAGATTTATTTCTGATTTATGTGAAATATTTCCATGGTCTGTTGTGGACGTTGAAACAGGTGTCTGAGGGTATTTCGAATTGTAGTTATTTTAAAAATTTCCACGGGGGAAAAATAAAAACAAAAATTTCAAAGGAACAAAAAATTCTTAAAAAGTGATACAAAGTTATTTTTCTGATATTTATATTAATTTAAAAAAAATTGTAGACAATATAAAAAAAAAATTCAAATGCAATTTATATTATTAAGAATCTAAAATATTTTTCTTTTTCAAGAAGTCTAATTTTTCATAATTTCACTATAAAGTTTATAAATATTTCTATATATTGTTTTTCAAATAAAAATAATACTGAATTATGAGGAAAATTTATTTACAAAACATTCCCAAATATTTTTTAATATATATTTTTTTATATATTTTTTTCATTTAGTTTTTCTATTTAATTTTTTAAATACAACAAAAATTGTTCATGAGTCACTAATGCAAAACCGATTTGAATTTTATTTTCCTGCAACTTTTCACCAAGTTTCAACATCTTTTCACATTTTAACTTTATGTAAGTTCCTCGAAATCTCCCCTCTCGCTCCCTCCTCACTGATCTGTTATCCCTTTCCCACCGAGGAGGAGTTATTATTTTGAATGTAAGCTCAGAGCATCACGTGCTGCATCTTCACCAACACGAATTACATTGTTTCTCGAAGGGAGAATATTTTCTCCAATAACAATAATACACCAAAAGCAACATCAAATAACAATAACATAACAACAACTATAACAATAATTATCACAACAACTATAACCAAAACAAAAATAACCAGAAAACCAAAAAAGCAACAAGAAATAAGGATGAAAATTTCATTCCTCACGCGTTGTTCGATGTTCTGCATATAAAATGAGTTGCATTTCTTTTTCTCTCACTCTAACTGGCGTTCGTTCGTCCCATCTCTCTCTCTATATCTTCTCACTCTCTCTCTCGCTATCTATCTCTTCTCTCCATCTATCTCTTTCCCTAGCTGCCTTCCATCATCGTATTATTTCTTCATATAATATTTTACTGTTGCGTTTTCCCTTTATTTCTCTTTCTACATAACTTTTTCTCTCTCTCCCTCTATCTTTCTTTCTTGAATCAAAACTCTTCAATGGGAAATTTATTCAAGAAACCCTTCGGAGATTCCTCAAAGTTTTTTTTCTATTTCTACCTCTTTTTTTTTCTTCTCGCATCACGTTTTGCATGCAGCTTCAGTGGAAGCCCCTTCAATATCATCAACACCATCATCATAAACATAATCACTATCATAACTATCAACATAATCATCATCAACATTATTATAATCATATTTTTTTTCCTTCAATAACATTTTTTTAACATTTGTTTCATCACCTTCGGTTCATCCTCATGGTTTTCTCTGCCACGATCATAATCATCATCATCTTCAACATTAGTTTGATCTTCTCCTCCATCTCCTTTACCATCCATCCTCCTCCAATCATCCTCCTCCCACCTTCATCCATCCACGCACCACTATCCACTAGTGTCTTCCGAGAACCTTCAGCATTCTCCACTTCACTCGTGATTCTTCCTTATTTTTCTCGAGGAGTTGCTGTGGAAATTCCGAAGAAAAACCCCACCACAACAACAGCTTCTCGGTTGAAGGAAGAAGAGGGGGGAATAAAAACGAGAACAAGTATCACGCGTGGCTGAGCAACCATCGACGATGTGAGTTGATTTTTAATAGGTTTTCCATCGATTCTCCACAGCACACGACGACGATGACGACCTCCATGAAGAATCCGCAGTCTCAACTGGATTATGGTAAGTTCTTTTGGGAGATTTCGTGAATTTTAAAATAAATTTATGAAATAAAAAAGAAAAATAAAAATTTAAGTAAAGAAAATTGCCCAAAATAAATATATACAAATGTATATACATAAAATATAAAATTTAAATATGAGATGTAAAATTAAATTAAAAATAAAATATGCCAGAAAAAAAAAACCACAAAAATATTAATCAAAAAATTATTAAAAATAAAAAAATTTAAATAAAATAAATAACACAAGAAATTTCATGAAAATCGATTACGTTAATATTTCGTAAACATTCGTCAATATTTATTCAATTTCTTTTGTAAATGATTTAATCATTTTCTATAATTTATAAAAGTCCATTGATAATAGCGAGATTTTTGCATGTATGGGGAGCGCAATTGTATATGATATCTGAAAAGAGAGAAATAAATAATTATAATAGCAATAATATTCGCCGTCAGTGTGAATTTAATCAACTCACTCTCGCATATTGATCGCGCTATTTGGCAACGTGTCACATTTTTCCAAGATGGTCCCCGAATCACGCGGCACTGGCCGTTGAGAGTGTCCCCTGCTTCGTCAGTGGGTCCCAAACGAGCTTCGGTTTCATTGCAGCGCTTGTATATTCGCTCGCATAACTGACGATCGGGCTCGTTGCGTTGGGCGTGAAGAAGTAACACAAACGTGGCTAAAAATTAGACAACAAAAATTTTATTATGAATTTATTCATGTATTAAGAATTTATTTATTTATTAAGAATTTATTTATTTATTAAGAATTTATTTATTTATTTATTTTAAATAATTTTTCTCACCTACTACGATGAAAACAACGAGTTTCTGATACATTTTTAAGTTAACTGCAGTGAAAACTAACTCGGAGTTTATTTATAATCTTCTGAAACCTAAAATCAAAACACATGTTTTTGAAACTATTCATAAAGTATAAAAATTGCATAGTTCAAATCAGAACAATGGCTTTCATAAAACATGATAAAAAAAAAATTCTTTATCCATTTAAATGGGGTCATCTTTTTGTAAAGCTTCACGAAAATCTTTTGTCTGTTTAAAGAAATCAGTTATTATTTATATTTTTAGAAACAGATGCATGTTTTGTTATAATATCGAATCACATGTCGTGGAAAAAACGTTGAAATGTTTATAAAAGCTACGAGCTAAGAGACAGAACCAAGTTTTGATACAGCGTTCACTCAAAATGCAACAAAAACGGATTTTGATAGTTTTGGGTAAGTTTATTAAAAATAAATAAATTTTCGCATTTTGAAGTTATTTTAAAAACATATTTTTGATGAGTTAAATTAAATGAATTTATTTTTAAAATTTTTTTAAATATTTTTGAATAATTTATAAGAAATTATTTTCAGTTGTCCACTTTGTGGTTTTCGTCCTCGCCGCGGCCCATGACGATTGTGAAACCCTGCGAGTCCGTTGTGGCTACTGCGAGCGAGCTCTGCACACAGGACCCAACGAGGAAAACATTATTGGTACCATGAATCGCATGTGCAATGAGAAAGTGGGTCAGAAATACGTTTGGCAACCGCTGAATCGCTGCGATATGATTTACTATTTCTGCCGAGGTTTGTCATTTCTATTAAATAATATTTTATTAAATCTTATTCTCTCTTTTCCAATAATATAGAGCACGTGTTTTCATGTGAGAAAATGGCGAAGTGGGCAAACATGTCCAAAAGACTGGAGTGATTGAAAAACCACACCTTAAAGAAGTGAAAAATCCCATCAAAAAGATAAAATAATAAAAATAAAAATTATTGCTAAAAATTGTTTTTTAACCAATGTCATTGTTTAAATAAAACTCGTTTCTCTCAAAAAAATATTTATCTCTAAAAAATATTATCCTTGTCGAATTTTTAACTTTGATTTTTCACAAAATCATCGACTTACTATCTATCATAGTGTTAATCTGTAAGATTTTTAATCCGACTAATGGATATTATAGCAATGGAAAACTCTTCAAATTAAAAAGCCTAGCAAGTGAATGATTGGTATCAATTTTTGCTTTATGGACTTATTTACTACACCAAAATTTATAAATACAATCGATAACAGTTTTTTTAAAAAAATTAATAATGGCAAGATATACCCAATAGGTCCAAAATAGTTCTACAATATTTAAAAAAAAATCGATTAAAAATATTAGATTTTGCGTTTATTTCTCATACATTTAATTTATTTATTACTTTTTTATATAATATACTTATTCAACATAAGGAAAATCTTCAAAAATGAAAAAGTTAAATATTAAAATTCAAATTTTCGATTTCATGATTTATTTATCAATTACAAATTCACAAAATCCGATGTTCTTCTTTCCATTCCATTCTTTATGCTTCAGCTCTTACCAACTCGGCCACACGAATGCAACAGAACTCTGAGCACGATTCGATAGCTGTAAGTAGAGGGAGAGAGAATAAATAATTTATATGAGATTTATATGAACTATCAACTACATACATCTGCAATAATATTCCAAGGCCTGGCAACGGGTGACACGGAGACCTCTCAACTCGGAAGCGCAACGATCGGTTAAAGCTTTGACGACGCCATCGGGATCTCCAGCGTTCAGGGAGCCCTCGCAGTTGTCGCACTGGCGCCGCAACTGCGAACACATGTCGTTTCTAGTTCCATCAACGGTAGAGAAGGCGACAAGTGCTGGAAAAGAAGACAGAGTCGTGAAAATATTTAAACAAAAATATAATTAATAAAAACAATTAAATAAACAATAAATTTAAATATTTACCAGTTGATATGAAAAGGGCGAAAAGTGCAAATATTCTCATTTTGTATTCGGTAAAGTTTCTCGTTGACTCCTTGACTCCTTGAAGATCACCAAAAGTTTGTGTTCGCTAGAGAAATTTATCCAGTTTTTATAGGAACACTTTGAATGAGGATTTAAACTATTCATTCAATTACATAGCTTAAAAGCTTATTAAATGAACATAATGCAATCCATATGTTTTATTGTCATCTGTTTTTTATTTAAAATCTTGTTCAACTGTCTTTATGCAAAATCAGGTCAGTGAAATATTGTTTTACGAATTGTATTTAATTTTCAAAAACAACCATTGTTTATGAAAACCTAAGATTTAGTATAAAAACTCGCTTCTATGCAAGTTCGTTTCATAGTCGTACTGAAAAGTTCGGCAGGACGATTTTCTAAGGACAAAATAAAATGAATTTCTTATTTGTTTGCCGCTAACTTTTGGTGAGTTATTGGATTTATTTTGGTAATAATATTTTGAATTAAACTTTGATTGTTTTTCAGTATTGGTTGTGCTCATCCCCAGATGGGTGCTCAAAAATACTTCGATTTGGCACCCGCCTCCACCTACCGCAATGCCAACCCGTACCCCAATACCAATAGTGCCCATTTGTTCCACCCTACCTCCGCCACCAATTTGCAACAAGAATCATCCAACGGGAGCCATCTGCAGGCAACTCTACGATAAGTGTGTCAGTAATCGCGCTCGTTGCGATCCCGATCGTGTCCCCCAAACCAACCACAGACTTAACAATCGTTGCACCCGAGCACGAGGCGATCTACCCTGGACCAGGAGACTCCGCCACCAGTGCGACATGTTCTACGTCCATTGCAGATGTGAGTAAAGCTTTTTATTTTTTTTTTTTCAAAATCTCATTACTACTTAAAGTTAATTTCAACTGTTTTAAGTTTTCGGACCATCAGAATTTCATATATTTATAAGAAAATTATTTTTTATTTATTTTTTTATCATTCTAGCGATCATGAAATGTCGTCCCATGACCTGTAAAACCATTGCGGAAATCCTCGAGGGTGAAGAATCCATTCTACCATAAATACTACACATAAAGGATTATATATTAACACTATTACCGAAATAAATTCAAACGACAACAATATATAAATAAATTATTATTCTTTATTTCAGTAAAATTAAAATATTTCAATATTCAATTCGGCATTTCAAATAAGGATTTTTCATTTAAAAACTACTACTCAAAAACTTTATAAAAAATATTTTATTAATAATTCCAAAAAATTATATATGTATATTTTAATATTTGCTCAATATTTAAAAATTGAAACATGTGAAAAAGACCCTAAGTGTGCAACTATTGGTCACAAAAACCCAAATTCTGATATTAAGAGTAATTATTACAACAGCTGATGCGCTGAAGGTCTTGTAACTAGTGTTTCTTGTAATAAATAAATAAAATAAAAACAACTGCTGAGTTAATTTTAATAAAAATATAAAAAATTATTTAAAAGGTTTAATTTATTTTATTTTTTCCATGCTATAAACACATACGTAAAATTTTTTTGATTTTCATATTTTATGCTTCAGCTCTGAAAATCGGAATTTGAATTATTCTCTTATTCTCTTCGCTTTTCAAAGTCCGATGAGAACTTTAGCCACAGTTAGTGTTCGTCCGAGTACGAGTAAAAATACTCGTATACTCGAGTAAATTGCACGATAAATGATTATTTTTTTAATCGACTATTTGTTACAAATATTTTGACGGTACAATATATTGAAATTTTTTATTTATTTATAATTTTGATACAAAAATGCATTACAAAAATTCAAACACTAACAATAGGTTGAGATGATTTCCTAGACTTTTGAATGGATCATACAAAATAAATAAATAAAACTATCTACATAATATTTGATTGAGTATAATATTTTACTGTTAACTGTTAGTTAAAAACACATTACGTCAGCTTTTAGTTTCTAGAGGCGCTAAAAGTGCAGGTTTTCGTGTGTATATGTACGTATATGTGAAATGAGTACGAGTACGATTATACCGACTTTTAAATCCGATTACTTCTTTTCGCACCGATTTTTAGTTGAAATTTTTTTTTGACTACTCGCATCGACTACACACCGGTATTGGAACGTCACTACCTGTACCCTCAACAGAAGAAAAAGCGATGAATGCTGGCAAAGAAAATAGACATTAAAATATTTAAATATGATTAATATAAAAAATCTATTTACCAAACGAAATCAGAAGTGTGGAAGGTGAAAAAATTCTCATCTTGAATATCACTTCTTCTTGGACTCTTGAAGATCACCTGAATTTTATCGCAGTCACTGAGGGTTTTGAAACTTTTAAGGGAATGCGAAGAATACGAACTTTAAACTATTATCTTATAGAAGATGGAATATATAAGACAATATTAATACAAAACAACACAATATACATCAGTAGTACAATCCATATGTTTTGTTATATTTTAAAAGAAAAGTTTTCCTTTTTCACGAGACATAATACTAAATGAGGTCACTGAAATGTATTAATTTCTTTAAGTCTTTTAGCTTATTCTAGGAACTATTGTTAAAGCGCAAAAATTAGTATAAAAGCACAGCTTGTTTCAGATTGAGATTACAGTTTTAAAATCGTATTGAGTTGAACTGTATAATTTTGAACGCAGTAAACAAAATGAAATTGTCATTGTGTTTGCCACTGGCCTTAGGTGAGTTGTATTTTTTTTTTTTTTTATTCAAGCATTTTTTTATTTTTATTGATTTTTGATTGATTGATTATTGATTATTTTTATTGTATTTATTTAGTTGTACTTCTGAGTATCGACAGATCTTCGGGAACACCCGACATCTGCAAGGAAATCCACGACGATTGCGTCAAATGTCGCTCCCGTTGCGATCCCGAAGGATACCCGCACACCAACACGATGGTCCGCCTCAATAAACAATGCGCCAGGATGCGTGGTGAACAGAACTGGACCAAGAGACTGATGAACCACTGCGATATGTTCTACGTCCATTGCAGATGTAAGTAAAATTATTAAATTTAAAACCATTCAGAATTTGTACACCATTTATATACGATTTTTTAATTTTTACAAATACTTTTAAATAATTTTAGCAATAGTAAACTGTCGACCAATGACTTGCAAAACCATTCGGGACATCGTTGACGGTCCAGAAGCCGTGCGAGCAGGATGAAGTAATCTGCGAAGAAGACCGAGAGATGGAGAGAGAAATTGGTTTTCAAATTAAAATAATAAAGAAAAAATTGCAATTTATACATTGAATAAAAATGAAAGTCACTTAAATTTTGAATAAATATTTGGTTTTAATCTATTAAAGAATCCTTTTAATTTTGAGATCCGTATTAGAAAAAAATGTTTCTGTTTTTGCATTGAAAACAAGTAATTATATTATTTTAATTTTATATTATTATATTATTTTAAATAAATAAGTTGCCCAAATAAAAATCGAACTCTTAATAAAAAAATTTTTTATTTTCCCAATTTTTTCCTAATTAAATTTCATTGAATCTTCTAATTTTCTTTGTTCCAATTATTTCTCTATTTTAAAATAGAGAAAACTTTTTAAAAGGAAAACTTTATACTATATTAAATTTTCAGATATAGTAATTTATTTATAAATTAAATTGTCAATATATAGGCCTTTTTATATTCATGTTCACAAGATAAAGTGGCGGAAAGTGCTGGAAAAGAAGACAGAGTCATGAAAATACTTAAATATAAATATTATTAATAACAACAATTAAATAAACAATAAATTTATATATTTACCAACGAGAATGGTGAAAAGAGCAAAAGTTCTCAATTTAACATTCCTTAACTTTCTTATTGATTCCTTGATGATCACCAGAAGTTTATTTCAGATAGTGCAAATTTTTAAGATTTTATAGAAAGGCTTTGAAAGGGGATTTAGTCTATACATTATAAACTATCAAAAAATTCTTATTAAAAAAATACTCTCCATATGTTTTATTCTTATTTATAACAAAAGCCAAAAATTCGGTCAGTGAAATCTTGTTTATTAATTGAGATTTTTAACTTAATTTACAAAGACAACCATTGTGTATGGAAAACTGAAATTAAATATAAAACGCATTTCGTTTTGAGTCCGTTTTATAGTCGTATTAAAAAGTTGAGCAAGACGATTTTCCAAGAACGAAAATAAAATGAAGTTTTACCTTATTTTACCGCTGCATTTGGGTGAGTTCTTGATTTATTTTGGAAATGAGTTTTTTAACTAATCTTCAATTATATTTCAGTTTTAGTTATGTTCGTCCCCCATATGGATGCTCAAAATACATCGATTTGGCACCCGCCACGAACCACTATTCCGAACCCAACAACTATTCCAACACCAACCCCAATACCAATTGGGCCCATTTGTTCCTCCATACCTCCGCCACCAATTTGCTTCAAGAATCATCCAACGGGAGCCATCTGCAGGCAACTCTACGATAAGTGTGTCAGTAATCGCGCTCGTTGCGATCCCGATCGTGTCACCCAAACCAACCACAGACTCAACAATCGTTGCACCCGAGCACGAGGCGATCTACCCTGGACCAGGAGACTCCGCCACCAGTGCGACATGTTCTACGTCCATTG
>JAFDUT010000192.1:0-42161 GCA_017309665.1 Coelopa frigida
ATGATTTAGAAGACATTGAAAATTAACCATTTCCCAGGCTTGCGGAAAAAGCCAGAACAAATAAACGACGAGCAACCACAACGAAAAGTACCCAAAACATCACAACAAGCTTAACCCAGCCTAACCTGACATATGCTCAAGCTTCCCTTATAAAAACGGCACCTACTAGACCAAAATACCATACCTAAAGCAACGACTACACATAAAATAATGACTTTTCTGAACTAAAGGAAATGATTAAAATACTCATAAGACATATGTCCAACATGATGAGCATCATTACAATGTTGGTGACTAAGCTAAATCGCCAATAATTGACTAAAAACACTGTGGAATGCAAACGGACTTTGGCTAACATATTCTTGAGCTGAGATTGTTCATTAATGCAAATCAAAATTGACATAATGTTAATATCTGGACGCAGGTCACTGACAAAAGTTTTGTAAAAATACCTAACTATAATCACCCTTATTCCGGTTGTCGTCGACGATTCGAAAAACTAACGACGACGATAGAAAATGACGTTTCGGTATTCTGATTGTCGTTTTTGCTAAGTGACGATAGCTAGGTGACGACTGACAGCATTCCCTATGAATTGAACGACGACGACGACGACTCGGAAATCGTCGTTTTCTATCGTCGAAATTTTTACTGACGAGAGCTGACGACTCATATGGAAATAACCAAATATTGAAGTGGCATATTAAGGAGATATTTAAAAGACATTAGCCATGAGCTTGATGAACCTATGGGATGTTCGACCATTGAACTACACCCACAATTTTTATCCCTCGAGTCAATTAATGGAAGCTCTTCTCCTGAGTCTCGACACCCATCTACATGGAACCATACGGTTCAGCAAAAGCAACATGAACATCATGTAACTCGTGTAAAGCAATCTTTCTGCACTAATTGAACCGGTGGATGTTATTGAGGAGGGGAGGCCGCGACTCAGTGGCTAAGTGTGTAGCCTACGAGTCAGCGAGCCGCGATTCGATCCCCGGTTCGAACCCGGCTCCGCCAATATAAATTTTTCTTTACGGCCTCCTCCGCTCCAATGAATACAACATTGGACATTGGTCAAAGCCCCTCGAGAGCTGCAAAGACCAATAATTTGTATTTTTGTGCTTGGGTGTTATAGAGGACACCTATTGTCATTCCAACTACATTCCTGGCTTGGGAATGTTTTTGATTGTATATGGTGTGCATATTTCCGTCCCATGCTAACCTATATGGGGTCAAAAGATACAGCTTCAAATTGAAAATAAATTAAATTCACTGTGTCAGTTCTGAAAAAATTCAAAAATTCAAAATTCAGCTGTCACATTGTACTAAAATTTCGATACCTAGTCGTCGACGTCTCGTCTTTCAAATATAGAATACGAGATAACTGACGAGGCGAGGACGACGACGAGACGACGGCGAAATCGTCGACGAGAGAAAGTCGGTGACGACGACGAGGCGAGGACGACGACAACCGGAATAAGGGTGAATATTTACTGCACTAATCATCCTGAAAAAAAGCACATGGTGTCACAGCAATAATAATTAAACAAAATATTAAGTGTATTGAACTTGACACATATAGAAAACTACCTGTAAGCAATAACAGTACAAATAACAGATGTGAATGGACGCACAACACTATCTGCAATATATTTTATGAGTACTGACGAACTGATTTCTCTATAATGAAAATATACGACAAGATTATCTAACCATAAAATCAGTTTTTGAACTATTTTCTGACCCCTCGCCGATTACGCTCGAGTATCAAAATCTCCAATGCTTATAACTAGAATCCGAAAAATCTATAACTACAAAAGTGACTGGACATAAACGTCTCGATAAAAAACTGTAGTGAAATTAACGGTAGTGAAATAAACGATTATCTAGTTCTCGCAGTTGATAGAACGACACCATCAGTTCAGAGCAGTACTAACGTACACCAAATCGAAGACTAAGAAAGAAATGGAAAATCACTAGACTTTCAGATGACAAAATAAGGCTAAACCAAGCAAAAAAGTAGATGAAACAATACTGAAAACAAGACAAAGAAGAAAAACTGGGAAAACACGTTAGTACCTTAAGATCAACAAGAACAACAAACTACTCGCTGTGGAAAGTGACAAAAAAATAAGCAAGGCAATTCTCCACGAGTCACCAATAGAAACTAATGACAATAAATGGGACAAGAAATGAATTCCTACACATTCATATACACGCACTTCAAATGCGCAGATTCTAATTTTTATATGCATTTCATGCAAAGCATAACACATCAAAGAGTCATCAAAACAATCAACAAATAAAAACATCAACAAACGACGCACTCTGCCTCAAAGCAATCGCCCGCTACCTGCTCCTTCGCATGAAAGTCCAAACGATGTGCGTCGTTTCGCTGCAACACTCGAAGATGTGTCAAAAGCAGGGGTCCGAAAACGTTTTTTTTTTTTTTTCAAATCTTTCATTAATATTTATCTTTGAAGAAAATTTTATATTTATCTTAAACGATAAATATATGTTAGATAAAAAAATTTTTCTCGCAACAGTTCTTCATCGCAAAGATCATTCACGAACAAAAACCATTTTGTACGCAAACAAATTCTTTTATTTTTTTCGTGAAAATAAAAATACTTGTCGCGAACAAAACAATATCTCTACGCGAACAAGTAATAAATATTGTCGGCGAACAAAGCGTTTTTTTCTCCGCAAACAAAACAAAATGTCTACGCGAACATGAAGAAAATATCTTTTGCGATCAAACCTTTTTGTTTTTTTCGCGAAAACGTTTTGTCTCCTCGAAAACGTTTTTTATCTCTACACGAAAACGTTTTTTATCTCTACACGAAAACATTTTTTTTCTCTACACGAAAACGTTTTTTTCTCTACCTGAACCGTAGAGAACCGAATCAACCGACCGTTGATCTGCGAATGCAGGACCATCGCGAACAAATTCTTAGAATCATCCATTTGACGCTGAAAACGTTTTCGTGTAGAGAAAAAAAACGTTTTCGTGTAGAGATAAAAAACGTTTTCGTGTAGAGATAAAAAAGTTTTCGCGAAAAAATCGAAAACGTTTCGCGGAGGACAAACGTTTTCGCGGAGAAACAAAAACGTTTTCGCAGTGAAAAAACGTTTGTCGCAAAAGATATTTTCTTCTTGTTCGCGCAGAAATCTTGTTCTGTTCGCGAAATATTTTTATTGTCTCGATCAAAATAAAAAAAAATATTTGCGTAGAAAGTTCTAGTACGCGATCGATGAGAATCTTACTTGATAAAAATATTTTTAACTGCTAATGATAAGTTCGACCGCGGACAGAACTTTTTACACGTTGCAAACGATATTAATTTTTTTATTTACGATGAGAAACAATTGCATCGTTCACGAAAAGAATTAATTTTTCATCATTGATGATAGTTTTTTTATGATGAAAAACGAAAGATTAGAGTTTTTGAGAGATATTTTACGAACCCTGGTCAAAAGGTCGCATAGTGCCGATTGTTACGACACAGTGACTGTTCTTGCGACACAGTGACTGTTGTTTCGACACTGTGACGGTTGTTTCGACACAGTGTCGGTTGATTCGACACAGTGACGGTGCTACCCGGGTATTGCCCGGGTATTCGAGCACCCGGGCAACGGGTATTGTGAGCTACCCGGATAAAAATCGAGAGCCCTACTTTTTAATCAATTTTCGATATCATTCAGTTCAAGGATATACTGTTGTGTCCTTTATGTGACACTAAAAGCTCTTTATTTTCTCCAAAAAATTGTATTTCCAAGAAATCCATAATTCTTTTTGGTGTAAAAAGTAATCCATCAGCTTCAAACTTTGAAAAACAGCAAGTGTACTTATTTTCATGGAATTAAGGATTGACAATCCCTGCTATCTTCAAATGATCTAAAAGTTCTGAAATATTATAATTATTAAATTAAAAATATAAAACTACTTGAATATAAACCACATTCCGAAAATGAGACGATTAAAGAACTTTCACAGGGGTGTACTTATTTTTTTGACCATGAGTGTATATCCAAATATATATATCCAAATTTATATATCCAAATATATATATCCAAATATATATATCCAAATATATACATATATCCAAATATATACATATATCCAAATATATACATATATCCAAATATATACATATATCCAAATATATACATATATCCAAATATATACATATATCCAAATATATACATATATCCAAATATATACATATATCCAAATATATACATATATCCAAATATATACATATATCCAAATATATACATATATCCAAATATATACATATATCCAAATATTACATATATCCAAATATATATATTCAAATATATATATCCAAATATATATATCCAAATATATATATTCAAATATATATATCTAAATATATATATCTAAATATATATATCCAAATCTTCAAACTTTGAAAAACAGCAAGTGTACTTATTTTCATGGAATTAAGGATTGACAATCCCTGCTATCTTCAAATGATCTAAAAGTTCTGAAATATTATAATTATTAAATTAAAAATATAAAACTACTTGAATATAAACCACATTCCGAAAATGAGACGATTAAAGAACTTTCACAGGGGTGTACTTATTTTTTTTTTGACCATGAGTGTATATAAATAAGTCGGGAGTATTCTAGTAATATTCTAGTCTACATTAGAAATACATATAACGTCATAATTCTCGCCAAATACTATCCCTCAGCATGGAAGGTCGCTGAAATAATTTCAATTCCAAAGCCCCTCAAAAATCCTACAGAACCTAGCTCTTATAGGCCAATATGTTTATTGCCAGTTCTCTCAAAACCTATCATGACGCAAATAAACCTAGTTCATAACCACCAGTTCGGCTTTTGATGAAAACACTCAACTATTCAACAAGTCCACAGAGTAATTAATAAGATCATTACGAACATTGACAACGATTCTGCGTAGCATTATATCTTGACGTGGCAAAAGCATTGGCACAAAGGTCTACAAAGGTCCTACATAAACTAAAAATTCAAATACCATTTGACTATTATCTACTCCTGAAAAGTTACATCGAAGACAGATATTTCTTATGTCAAATATAAAGACGAATGCTCAGAAATGCTGATAGGGAAAGATTACTAGGCCCACTGCAGACATACATGTGCCAACTAGAAATAACGATATGATAGCAATAACGCAACTGCTGCACTCCAAGACATTCTAAACCATACACTAGAATGGTTCAATACCTGGGGAACCCAAATATATGCTGAAAAAACAGTGCAAGTAATTTACACAAACAGAAGACACGAACCAAAATACTCCTACGCGTTCGAAAAATTTATACCTTTTTGAAGTGAAACTTATATGGGCGCGTTGTTTTTAAGGTGGCGACACGAAATGAGCAGAGACACTATATATAATAAAATATACTGCGACATTAGACTATCTCTTTCTCACACATACTCTGAGTATGCACACACACACTCTGAGTCAGGGTTTCCGTGCCAGAACTTTTGAGTGAAGTGCAAAAGTGGAAAAAGTGAAGTGTTCTGAAGTATGGTGAAGTGATTTCATGATTTTTAGTCCCCAAAAACTAGCAAAAAACTAGTCAGTTGGTGATGACCAATGACCAATACTTAATTTTAGAAATCGCGAAAAAATTAGCTATAAATTTTCAAAAAATCTGCGTATAGTAAAGTGAAGTGTTTTCTGAACAAGTGGAGTGCCGTAGTGTTTGGATCCAAAGTGAAACACTTCGATTGTAGTGCATTCGGCAACCCTGCTCTGAGTATAAGGAAACATTTTATGGGACGCTCGCAGTTGTTCATGCTTCTGCGTATGATGCTTTTCTCGCATTATACGCTATGTAAATTTCAATTGAAGCCAATTTTCAATGAATATTATTCATGAATTGTTTTTAGGATTTGTTTTTGTTTGTGAATTATTTAATTCAAAAGAAACATTAGATTTCTGAAATTACTTTTTCTTAAATAAAATAAATCAAACATCTTTAATTTACATGTGTAAATTCGGGTCAATGGGTTCAATCAACGCAAATAAAGCCGCGCATACCAAGCGCTGTAGAGTTTCTTTGAATGAAAAGGAACACGTGTTCACTTGCATCATTACATAAAAATAAAAATTTTAAATGGATCAAAAAGAAATGGAGCGGAAAGGGACTGCGGGAAGTGAATCAAAAATAACACAGATTTTCCAATACTTCGTAATTATGCTAAAACATCAACAGAGCTTTGTCGCGATTGCAGAATGCGGCAAAGGGTATTGCGGAATAGAGTTATTGACCAACAATCACCCACTACTTCTCAACGTTCATCAACATCAAGAACTAGCGAAGATACAGATACTCTGAACATAGTCAATGTTTATAATCTGATTTCGATCATCATAAAAAAGCTCACGACGAGTTTATAAAAAAAAGTCATCAATAACCAATCTGTATTATTTAAATCAACTGTATACACACGCTTACAACCGCATCGTTTGATTCTAAGCGTGGGAAAAGGTCAAATAAAATTATATGCGGTTAAATAGCCACCAAGTTTCACTTCTTTCGCGTGTACTCTGTTGCAGGCATATTTTTTTTTTCGTTCCGTTTCCGTATACAAAATTTCATAAATTATTTACGTTATTTGATTTTATCCCATACAACACGAATTCCTATAACACGATTTCAACAACAACACGGAACACATTACGCTCGTTATAGGGGAATCACCTGTACTTGACAATAAACCAAAAAAATATTAATATTGATACAACAGCAAATAACATTGGAATGACTATATATTCTAAGCTGACAAGAAAAAGCCATATAGTAAAAAGCGAAACCAAGTGAGAAGCAGACTCTGACAACTTAATTGGCTCCTAGGACAACAATCGAAACTGTATCGATAAAATAAAGTTCTAGTATATAAAACAATAATAGCGCCAATATGGAAATATTGCAAAGAAATATGGGGCACGGCGAGTATGACGAACATTCAGACAATACAACGAGTACACAGAATGGTATATACCTAACGAAGATCTACATCGAGACTTACAAGTCGAAACAATAGAATACATCATGAGAAAACGCCGCACAATCCACATGCAGTGTCTCCACGGACACACAAATAACGAGATAAGAAAGCTTTCCTTATAGAGATAAAACATAAACGACTGAAGAGACGAATAATCTTGTTTTATATATAGAATATAGATATAGAAAATTTGGCAATTCGGTTGGTCCGTTCTTACGTGATGCCCTTACCAACGTCCAGCATTCTATTTTTATACCCTACATGGTATAATGGTATTTGGTGAAATATGGTATATATCGAGATGAAATTTTGTGTGTGATCATGTATCACCGATTCGAGTTTACAAGACAAAAATGGAAAACATCGCCCATCGGACACGCCCACCTCCCATATAAAGCAAAAGTTCAATATGGGATATGTAATGACCTGACGAGATAAAATTTTGTGTGTGATCATGTATCACCGATACGAGTTTACAAGACAATAATGGAAAAGATCGACCAACTGGCAAGCTACAGCTCAGCTCAAAAGCTACAGCTCAATGTTGGATATATGGTAAACCATATAGACAGTTATTAGATTAAATATTGCTACTAAGAGTTCAAAAGAATCAAATGGAAAATATCTCGAGCACCTTCAATACAAAATTGTAGATCTACAAGCCAACCAACTACTTTATGGATGTTATTTCCTGATGAAAGTGTGGGAGTGAATGCAATAAGAAAGAGACCACATCCAACTGAACCTCAATGGACGCCCATAGAAAAATTGATTATATCCTTTCAATATAAACGTAATGAGCAGGTGACGATTGAGAGAATACAATTTCCAATTGTACCTGCTGAAGTGATCACAATCCACAAAAGTCACGGAGCTACATATTTCCAAATGGCTGTTCATCTTTGAAGTGGAATCAGTCGCGCGGCACTATATGTTGCTTATAGTAGCGCAGCAAATACTTCTGGCCTTTATATTGTTGGAAATTTCAACCCTCCCAGTCTTTTGTTGAATTAGATTTTGTCCCCATTGAAATGAACATCTAAAATCGGAAAAGCAACTAAAGGCACATTATGATTTTATGGCATACAAAAAATCATCGATTCAACTATTCATCCATAAATTGCAGAGCTTTAATGCGCACTTCCAAGATTTTCCAATGGCACAATGCTCAAACATCACAATTACTTCGTTTTGTGGAAACAGAACACTATAATATTCCTAACTTCACTCTTATTCATAGATTAGATAGATCTAAAGACAATCTCCGCAAAAAAGGGTATAATGGTTTTTGGAAAACGAATATAGCTTCAAATATATATATCTTTTTGAAAGAGACCACAGTTGTGGAAGTGTAATGACGCATTTTCACTAATTATTGATAGAAATTCACAATAGAATTCACAGTTTTTCCTTTAATAAAAGTTGTATGCAGGGTGTAGGGTATGTAAACTTCGGCCCGGCCGAAGTTAACAGATTTTGCCTGGGTGGACCAGGCAAACCGGGGGAGCGAAGCGACCCCGGTGCGCTAGTTATTATATAGATTTAGAGTTATATATCAGCAACAAAATCAACCAATGATGATGCTGAAGCATTACAGACTTATATCTACGGTAAATATCTGGGAGTTGGTTTAGACAAAAAACGCACTTTTAAAAATCATATACAGCAATCCGTTGACAGAGCATTATTATTTGAAATATCTCAAGCAATCAAAATGACTGCTTTTGGTCAATATAGGTATAGCACATATGTATATACCAGAAATGAAATAGGGGAAAGTTAAATACTAATAATAAATGTAATAATAATAATAATACACACATTTTTTTCTAATTGAAATTAAAAAGCAGTCAAAATGACTTGGTTGGGCAATCTAGTGTTAAATAAATATATTAAAGCAAATCTATAAGCTGAATAGGAGGTTCTCTACAAGTAGATTACACTCAGAGAATCATAAAAAATGTTTCTCGAATTCATACATAACGTAACACAAAGTTTTAAGGATAGCTGCAGATCCTCTTTTAAAGAACTAAAGCACTTTTGCTACTTCCGGTAGGAAGTAGTTAAAAGTTTTTCTGTTAACATTTTTTAAATGATCTCAAAAGATATTCCCTATTTTTTGTTCCTGCTTCCAAATATGTATACTCGTAATGAAAATTAGTAAATATTTGCTGCAATACTTAAAGTTAAATATAATACATATATTTTGTTTTTACATGTTATTTAGTGTTTTATATCAGCAACAAAATCAACCAACTGATGCTTTACAAGCTTATATATGTGCCGTACAACTAAACAAAAATCATCACGCTGCCTGGACAAATCTCGGTATATTGTATGAATCTTGTGGACAACCAAGGGATGCTTACGCTTGTTATCTGAATGCAACTAGAAACGTTGAAGTGAGTATATGAAAATATTTTTCGGCATTTCTGAAAACAATTATACGATTGTAATAAATAAATTTAATATGTAAATGTGATACTTATCTAATGGATTGTAAAACAGTCTTTATTAACCTTTATGTGAACAGTGAACGGGAAATAAAATAACATACATATGTTTAATAAATTCAAAATTTTAAACTTTTGACATTTATCTATAACATTGCGGCAGAATAATAGATTGTTTTGCATATACGGCTCGCATGAAAGAGACCTACAGTTTAATTCCTAATCCGAAAGATTGGGGTGACAAGTAATGCCATTGCTCGCCGAAAGGTGGAGGCCGTAAAGAAAAATGTATGTTCCCGGAGCGAGAATCAAACCCACCACCGACTCGAAACTACGGAGGCTATGTTTGTTTGTAATAACAGGAACAAAAATATAATTTCTGCCAAGTTCTCAAGGGACTTTGGTCGCACTACTCGTCACCATTGGTGTTGTGAGTTTGTAATATTTTACATCATGGATAGAGATCCATAGTTTTATGCCGAATCCGAACTTTGGGTTAATAGCATTTTCATTGTATATTTGTACTCTTGTAAATTCCCCGTTGCTTACCTAGAGGTGGATTCCGCCGTTTTATCTGAAATATGGTTTACGACATATCATTTGTTGTAGATGAGAAGTGGCCGGTTCGCTGGTGGCGCAAGATCACGCAAGTGGCTCTGTAATCTAATCAAAGAAACTTGGTTATCTCATCAGAGGTTAGAAACAGCTGGTGTTCAGTCATCCCAAATGATCTGGTTATGTCGACCAGCTTGATCATAAAGTTTTAGATTGATGTTTGATGGGAATACTCGTGTATAGGGGCCTTTATACAAAAAAACGTCCAAAGTTGTTACGTCAAGTAGTTCATCAAGATCTGCTCTGCTGCAATACATGCTTTGTTTTCTTCGTGTCATTTGTTGAAAGTCCATTGGTCATCACCATATATATCCAAAGTACCTTAGATGGCGAAAAGTTCCATGTTTTACCCCTTGAAGGCTGACAACACCTTTGATGTTTTCAGCTGAACACGTTTGCAATACAGAGTTTAACATGCGACTATGCGTGTTAACGGAGTTAACATTTAAATTCGATAACCTTACCTTACCCAACGGGCACATTCGTCTCCCATATAATTCAAAAGTCCAATATGGGATATATGGTGAATTATACACTCCGCGTCACATGAATAGAAACACACAAATTTTTTTCAATGACAGCTCAAAACTTTTAAACCAGAATTTGCAAAAATATTGCGTAACAAAAAGATCCAAAAGATGCCACTACGCACCTTTTTTATCCTGCTTGAAATTGTACACAAAAATCAGTACATTTTTTGCGTCACTTGAATAGAAATAGCCTGAAATACAATGCTGGGAGAGTGCGATGCGAAACAACGTTAGAAATCATTTTCATAACAAGAATTTAGTTCAACTTTGGGGCCAAGTTAAGGCCGAGATATTTCACTCGATTGGAAAGGATTTCACTAGTTTTATTGTGTAGTCTGGGCTTATTTTATCCCATTACTCCAAAAGTGCCTTTTTCAAGACATCTCTGTTTGAAATCTCATATTTTCGTACTTCAATTTCTAGTTTCTGCCACAAGTTTTCAATATGTGAAACTATGGTGATTGGGCAGGCGTTTTGATTACTCTGGGACAATGATATAGCAACCATTCTTCGAAAATTCCAGCTGTATGCTTTGGATCATTGTCTTGGTAGAAAGAGAAGCTGTTTTTAATACCAAGTTTTTCAGAACTTTATAAGAGATTATTTTTCAAAATGTTTAAATATTGAAATTTGTCCATAATTCCTTCAACAAAGTGCAATTTACCCACACCAGCAGCCGAACAAGCACCCCAGACCATCACATGCCCCCACCATGTTTGACTGTCGGTCGCAAATGCTCAGTGTCCATCTCCGGCTTATAAACTATTCGATTTTCATTTTTAAATCGATGAATGATGTTTTCAACTATTGTTCGAGCTTTCTTAACAATTTTCCCAATTTATTATTGACTTTTTCCATTTTTATAATGTTCAATTATTAAATTTCGTAACTCATTCGTGGTATGGCGGCCCATCTTGGAATTTCGATGTAATAAACTGAATGAATCGATCTAAAGTGTGTTTGTTTCAAAGAAAACATGTAAATGAAAAGTAACGGAACATAACAAACGAGAATTTTTACAAAGTTCCATTATTCATCTTCTTTGGTGGACCATTTTCAGTGTGACATGATTTTTTGGCTTTATTTGTTAAATGTTTATTTTTTTGAGAAATTTAAATGAAATCCTACCCACTTATTGGAACGATAAAATAAAAATTTCGTAATTAGTCATAAATATTTAAGTTTTTATTTTGAAAATTTTATACATCTCGAACTGTCAAAGAAAATAAAAAGAGAAATTATTACTTCAAAATTTGAAATTTATTTCAAAGCCAACTAGATCAAAAATTGTTAGCTGACAATTTAAGCGACATATGGTGTTTTGCTACTCGCTTATGAAAAACACAGCTAATGTGACACTTTCTTAAAACTTTGTGACTTTTATTACAACTTATAAATGCGTTTATTAAATTTTCCCCTCCTTCATTTCTGGCATACTTCATTTCGACTACTTAGGAAATTTCAAATAATCAAACGA
Source organism: Coelopa frigida (assembly GCA_017309665.1). Classification (NCBI taxonomy): domain Eukaryota; kingdom Metazoa; phylum Arthropoda; class Insecta; order Diptera; family Coelopidae; genus Coelopa; species Coelopa frigida. The sequence continues at coordinate 12,121 of JAFDUT010000192.1, forward strand.
CTCTTATTATTGAATGTAGTACATTTGTTATATGATCAGTTCGTCTCGATATTGAAATCTAGGTATATTCAAAAGTTCAGTTTTTCTAGTGTATTTATCAACGACACAAAAAAAAGGGCATCCTTATATGAGATATGGTTAACCAGATATCCTATGAACAATTTTTGGTTTATACGGATGTGTGCGTGTCCGTTGGGGGCTTTTTCAATTTTTTGCACTAACGGCCTGATTCTGGCGAATAGGTAACAAGCCACCACAGTAACAATTTCGGTGTTTGCTCTCGATTTTACGACTTTTGAAACTTTTCGTATTCTGAGGCATAAAAACCGTAATAAAAACGAACAAAAATGGTTACCTCCATGAGAGGAGGTAATAAGAGGGTATCCACGACACAGTGTCGAAACAACAGTCTCAGGGCCGTATCACCGTCACTAACGATGTGGGTTGTTTGGCTGCTAACACCCGAAGATGCGTCGAAAGGTCGGTCACTGTGACGGTTGATTCCTGATTATGAGCCCTAATGTAAACTCTTTTCGTGGGACATGATCACTCATAAATTTTCAACGCTATATATATGGCGAAATACAATTAATTAAAGCTTTATAAATATACCTGACTGCACTAATCATCCAGACAATAAAGCACATGGTGGCACAGCAATAATAATTAAACAAAATGTTAAGTGTATAGAACTTGACACATACAGAAAAGAGCTATAACAGTATAAATAACAAATGTGAATGGACACATAAAACTATCTGCAATATACTGCCCACCGAAACATAACAATACATCGCTCGAATATCTGGACTATCTACACACGCTATGAAATCGCTTTATAGCTGGAGGACTTTAACGCCAAAAACTCAACCTGGGGATCAAGAATAACAAATGCAAAAGGAAAACACCTACTGGACTCAATAAGAATTAATAAAAGTACTTTCATGAGTACTGACGAACCAACTTATTGGCCAACAGATGGGGCAAAACGACCTGACCTCATTGATTTCTTCATAATGAAAAATATACGATATAAGATTATCTGATTATAAAATCAGTTTTTGAACTATCATCTGACCACTCGCCGATTACTCTCGAATATCAAAATACCCCAATGCTTATATCTAGAAACAGAAAAATTTATAACAACGAAACTGACTGGCATTAATTTTGTGAAATATTAAACCGGAAACTAGACCTCAATCGTGAAATTAACAGTGCGATTGCGTACCAAAACGATAATATAGTTGATAGAACGACACCATCAGTCACGAGCAGCACTAACGTATACCAAATCCCACAACACATTAAAGAAAAAATTAAAAACAAAGGAAGACTAAGAAAGAAATGGCAAATCATTAGACTACCAGATGACAAACTAAGACTAAACCCAGCAACAAAGGAGTTGAAACAATACTTAAAATGAAACAAAGAAGAAAAACTACTTCAACAAGAACAACAAACGGCAAAAAAAAATAAGTAATGGAATTCTCCACGAGTCTCCACTAAAAACTAATGACATTAGGTCTATGATATTATGATCTAAATTATACATATATATTTAAAGGTGTAGGTAGCAAATATACTTTGCTACAGTATTTCAACATTTTTGAAATGAATTATGAAAGCTTGTATATACACAAAGTCTGTCTATGTTTTACATAATCATAATCCTTCTGAAGTCAAAAAATGTCGTGTAATAGAGTCCGGAATGAGACACGTACAGCTGTGAAATAATAATGTTATTTTCAAATTTTTGATATAAAAGATCACACCTTAAATATTGCTCAATCGTACTTTCAAGTATGCAGAAGAGATCCATGCGTGAATACCAATAATAATCTGGAGTGATTTCACATTTCATGATTTTTACGTTAGAAATCACTTCATAACATTTATTTTCTGATCGTTATTTTTTCGATGAGAAATATCAATCAAAATTTGATCGTTATTTTTTTCATTCAAATATATCGATCAAATGTCACCCACAACTCGAAACGTCATCATTCGTTGCCATTCAAATCAGCATGCATTAATTATAACGGTGAAATATCATTGGAATGACAGTGGGCCATCTGCCGAAAATTGGTCGTACGAACTCACGAAGCCTTCGTGGGCTTACACAACAACTTTGATAAAGATCATCACATGATCAAATCCATTGTTTACGATGCTATATAGAGATAGCTAACCCGGCAGACTTCGTCCTGTCTACATTTCTTATTGTTATTACTTTTCCAAAATAATTCTAAACAATTATTTTTCATTGAATAAAAGAGCGTGTGCGTAAAGTTACCTTTTTAGTTGTTCTCTAACTGTAAAACTACAAAATTAAAATTTTCTTCTCCAACAGTTAAACTACAGTCAAATTTAAACAGTAAAAAACTGTAATGCCGTTTTTTGCTTACAAAAGTTGCAATTTACAGACATTCATTTTTATATATAGAAAAAGAAGATTTTTTAGACTTTTTTTTAGTTTTTAGTGTTTCTCAGTCTTTTGTCCGGCGAAAACACACTTGTTGCTTAAAACATCCAGTTTTTGAAAATCAAATATATATTTTCTAATAATATATATAAATTGTTTATTATTTTACACAATTTAAAAAACTTTTTTTCTTAACGGAAGTATGAAGTATGACATTTATCCACAGCTGTATATGTCACAATATAAAGTAAGCTATATTAATAACAAAACCATATAACTAACAGAAAACTAAACTAAATATTTTTCATTAAATTAATGTAGATTAGTACCGACAACTTTTAAAGCTAATTTTAAACGTTTTATTTTTAAAGTTGAATTTTTATTTACTTTTTTTATTTTAGAATCCATTGGAAAAAGTCTCGTTAGAACACAGTTTCCCAGTTCCAATCAAATCTATTTACTCCGTACCAGAATCAAATAAAAATATTTTGAGAATAGGTAGTAGTAAGGAAAGTGTTTGTGAAGGACTAACACAAAGAATAGAATTTCTTAAAATACAATTGGCGCAAGCTCCCATGCCGAGTATTACATCTAAGCGACGACAACTTTGTTCTATCGAAGAAGCTTGGAATTTGCCTATTTCATTAGAAATGAGTTCTAGACAACAACAACAAGCAAATGTACATGTAAATAATCAATTACAGCATCGCCAGCTTGGAAAAACCGCATACACAATGGTAAATATGTATTAAAGTTTATTAATTATATTCTAAAATAAAAGCAATTTTATTACGAAAACTAATGGTGGTATTATACATGGTAGTATAATTTTTATCATGTTACGCTGAGGGTATCAGTTTCGAACACCAAATAATGCTTCTACAGTAATAAATAAGAACGTTAGTCGACATGCAGAAAGATAACCCATTCACAACAATGCACTACGGTCCTAAAGACCCATCTAGCTGGCATACAGTCTAAAAGTTGAGTAATCATTTTGAAAAAATTACATTTTAGTCACCAAAATAAATTTATGAAATCGTTTTGCAACACAGCGCTTCATTGGTGCTATCTTCTTATATATAAAAATTGAACTGAAAAAATGTATGTTCCGAATCGGCTGCCAAACCGTTTGTCCGATCTTTACACGAGATCAACATATGATACGCCTTGGGAAAAATTGATCTCAATTTCGTTTTTGTTTTTTTGCTGGTTTTGTTATATTTATCATTGTAATATCACTTTTCTGAAGTGAAATGTCAAAAACTTAACCAAATATAAAGTAAATAAATCAAAACATGGACATGGGCATACGATGGGCATTAATTTTATCACTAATACACCATCTATCACTTTGATATTCCGGTATTTGCCCAACAAATATCTCATCTTTCAACATTAAAAAAAATTGTTCGCTGTGCAGCTCGACGATTTTTGAACTTCCCAATTCTTCAATTTAAATATTTAAATACATCACAGGAGCAAGTTCACAACAATTCCAGTGAAACAAGTGCTCCTATGAATGTAAATATTACTGAAAGCCAGTTTCAAGATTTAGTAGGTAGGATGAATCTTCATCAGTCAACCTTCGGTCAGACGGTCAACCTTTAGTACCTGCAGTGCTCGATTCAACGGTGATCGGAATGTGACGCAAGTTGAAGATTTTATTGCAACTATAATAATTTATAAAGATGCAGAAAACATATCTGATGCACTTGCATTAACAAGTTTACCTCTATTATTGGACGGATATGCTTCATCATGGTGGCAAGGTGTTAAGCATGAAGCAAATTCCTTTACTGAAGCAGTAGAACTTTTGAGGAAAGCTTTTGCTCCACCTAAGCCAGACTGGCGAATTTTCTCCAACATTTTTACCGATATACAAAATATATCTGAAACAACAGATTATTTTGTTTGCAAAAAGCGAAGACTTTTTTCTCAACTATCTGAAAAACTTTCTGAAAAAACAATGCTGAATATAATTTTTTCACAATTAACTTTGAATGTTCGTGAAAATATTGCTAGAGAAAGTTTTAATTCTTTTCATGAGTTACTATTTAAAGCGAAAGATGTTGAATTATTGGCTAAAGAAAAAGCTGAACTTCATAAAAATGCAACAACTAGAAATAATTATAATTCTGAAAAAGAAATGATTCGATGCAGTTTCTGTAGAAAAAAAAATCATTCAATAGAAGACTGTTACAAGAAACGGGATGCTGATAAGAAAAATCAACACAAAGTTTCTGAAATTAATGTAAGCTGTTACGGTTGCGGTGCATCTGGTTACTACCGAACAAATTGCAATAGCAACAAACCAACTGTTGATATAAATATAAACGGATTAAAAGGAGAAGCATATTTTGACACAGCAGCAAGAACTAGTTATTATATTATATTATTATTATTATATTATATATTATTTATACCAAAAATTAAAAAACAGAAATCCACACTTTGAAAAGGTACGTGTAGAAATTATATTAGCAGATGGAATTCCAAGACAAGAAATTGTGTATTCTACAATGGCTGATATTATTATTGGAAAAAGGTTTAAACGAATTCGATTCATATGTTTACCCAATAATAAAAATAATCGCACTTTACTTGGCATCGATTTCTTGGAACAATGCGGGATTGTACTTGATTTATCACAAAGAATTTGGTATTTCGGAGACAATCCCAATCAAAAATTTGATTTTAAAATGCAACAATGCACTGTTATTAATTCTATTGATTTAACTCAACAACATCTCTTCAAAATGAATCCAAAAATTTAAAAGCAAGAAAGGATTATTAATTTTTTGACATGGTTCGAAAAATCAAATCATCTAATTTTAAAGGTGATAGAACCACTGCTCTATCAATAATAAAATCAATAATATTTTTAAAGATTATTTACCATGTAATTATGAAATTCCAATAGAATCAAATTTATTTCCACCTATTAAAAAAATGTAAATTTAGTGATTCTAATAAAACGGACTTAACATTTTATATAATTGTATTACATTAATTTGATATTAAACTACGTGAAAATGAAGCACCTCATTTAAATTCGAAAGACAGAAGAATTTTAAAAGACCTCACGAAAGAGAAAAGCATTTTTGAAGATATATCAATTGTGGTACACATATTGAACATTTTATTAATACTGGATCTCATGAGCCTAATTCAACAAATCCCTTCAGATTATCTCCTAAAATGAAAGAAAAATTAAAAAGTTAAATTGAGGGTATGTTAAAATAGGGAATCATAGAAGAAAAGGAATCACCATGGGCATTTCCGGTGGTTTTAATTCCCAAGAAGGATGGAAATATAAGGTTATGTGTTGACTATCGTCGAATGCGATTACAATAACAGATACTTATCCACTTCCTCGCACGGATATTTTACTTCACGCGGCAAAAACAACGCCATACATGTCTACAATGGATTTAAAAGCAGGTTCTTGGCAAATTAACACTAGATTGCCCAAGAAAGTCATTTTGACTGCTTTTTGATTTCAATTAGAAAAAAAATTATGTTTATAATCGCACACTTTCTTAAAACTGTGGCTTTTTTTACGACATATAAATGCATTTATTAAATTAGTATTTAACTTCCCCTCTTTCATTTCTGGTATATACATAAGTGCTCAAATTGCTCAAAAGCAGTCATTTTGACTGCTTGATACATTTCAAATAATAAAATGACTCTTATTATTAAATTTAGTACATTTCTTATATGATCAGTTCATCTCGATATTGAAACAATAGTTTTCATTACTTTTTTTCGATTGCCATCACATAATAACTCGTAAATATGTGATAAATTGTCGATACTTGCTGAGTTGCAGTTGCTCAATAAGCGAAACTAGTACTTGTTATTCGAATCTTTAGGTAGTGATACATGTTCGCCATTTGGAATATATGTTTTTAACAGGATGCCATTTGGATTAAAAAATGCTCCTGCAACTTTTCAACGATTAATCGATAAGTTTCGCATTGGATTACCAGATATATTAAATTTAGCATATTTGGATGATATAATAATTTGTTCTAAAGATTTCAAATCACATATTATTGATCTAAAAAAAACATTACATCGTTTAAAAGAATTCGGGTTTCACCTTAACAGAGAAAAATGTTTTTTCTGTCGTCCAGAAGACAAATATTTCGGTCTTGTACTTACACAGAAGGTATAAAAATGGATCCAGATAAAACGTCTGCCATTTTAAAACGTCCAAATCCACAAAATACAAAGCAATTATTATCAGTTTTACAAACGTGTTCATGGTATAGACGTTTTATTCCAAATTTTGCAGAAATTGCAAAACCTTTACCAAATCTTACAATGAAGAACATTAAATGGAAATAGTCAAATGAAGAACAATTATCTTTTGATCGTCTTAAACAATGTTTGATTTCACCACCTATTCTTCAACAAATAAAAAAAGATAAACCATTTTTCAGTTTTACTACCAGGGAGAAGGATAATGAACATCCAATCGAATATGCAAGTCGCCTTTTACTTCCTGCTGTAAGAAACTATTCGACAACAGAACGGGAAGCATTAGCCGTTCTACGGGCTGTACAGAAATGTCGCGGTTATATCGAGGGATCTGAAGTATCAGTTTTAACTGATCATCAACCACTAAAATGGTTATTTAGTTTAAAGAGTCCTACAGGACTTTTGGAAAGATGGGCTCTGCAATTAAAGATGTACAATTTACATTTTGAGTATACACCAGGCAAACAAAATATTATTGCAGATATGCTTTCTCGACCACCATACGAATTAGCAGATCATAATAACAATAATTTTGAATGTTTAGCAATTGATATTGATTTTCCTCGCAGAGATTTTAGAAAAATTCAATTAGAATACCCTGAAATTACAAAAATTATTGAGTCTTTTGAAAATAATGATGAGAACGTAATGAAATATATAAATTGAGAATTTATTATGGTAGATGGAGTTTTATACAGATTTTGTTCAGAAGAAGATTCCGAAAATGGACAACTTGTAATTCCAAAAGAGATGCGAAGTTTAATATTATTTAAATATCATGATGATCCAACTGCTGGTCATTATGGAATTGATAGAACCATTAGTCGGATTAAGGCACATTATTATTGGCCAGGAATGCGAAACGACATTACAAAATATGTTAAATTATGTATAGAATGCAAGAAATATAAACCAACAAATATGAAAGCTATTGGTTTATTTCAAACAGTTTCCAGTAATAAACGTTTTCAAATTATTGCAGTTGATTTATTTGGTTCATTACCTCGTACAAAAAACGGTAATCAATAGATATTGGTAGTAGAAGATTTGTGTATTCGTTGGATTGAACTATTTGCAATGAAAGAAAGTACTGCAGAGAACTGTGCTTTAATTTTATTAAATGAAATTATTTTAAGATATGGTGTACCAAGAAGAATCCGCACTGATAATGGTTGCCAATTTATCAAACATTTTCTCCAGTTTATCATCCACAATCAAACACAATCAAATTGCAACTTTCAATAAGTGGCGGTCGAGATCACACGAAATGGATCTACAATGATCAACAATAAGATTTGCAATGAATAGTGCGAGCACTGGTTATTCGGCAGCATATCTTACATTTGGGAGAGAGTTAAGAACACCTACAGAAGTTCTGGAGACTGTAGCGAAAGGTTTTTGAAAACTACTCTACAAAACCCATTTCGTTTACTTGTTATTTTCATTCATGAATTGTTTTATAATTCCTATATTGTTTATTGAAAAATTGTATTGAAACATTTATTTAAAATTATATTATTCAGAGGAATATTTCTGACAAATAAAGAAAGTCCTTAGTTTACTTTTGATTGAATTTTTGATCACAAACGTCTAAGCACAGAGAAGTAGAACGAAAGTTCTACTATTGCACTCTCTAGTTGTAGTAATACGAGGACGGGTATGGACACATAAACGTAGTCTTACCTGGACCGTAATACACAACAAAAGACTGAAAAGAGGCTCAATCCCTTCTTCTATCGGGAGGACACACTTCGCCAGCCACTGCAGCATTCTTTTTTACAAACAATGAAAAGTGAGCTGTCAAACAAAATCGACTTCATTCAGTGTGAACGGCCGCAATTTCGTTTGAAAATGCAACAATCTTTTTTACAAACAATGAAAAGTGGGCTGTCAAACAAAATCGACTTCATTCAGTGTGAACGGCCGCAATTTCGTTTCAAAATGTTTGCCGAAAATGCGCAAAGGCTCGGTGTGAACATAGTATTATATATTTCTGCACAGCTTAATAATGATGTGATTTCTGATGGTATGTACTTCTTTTACGTCTATACAAAGCTTTATTAAAAATATCAGTCAGAATTTTTATTCTTATTATTATATCTGAAGTCCATGTTTTTGATTTTGTTCCTAACCAAATATTGAAAAAAATATCAAATGGCACATCGAAATTGTTCGTGAAAAATTGAAATAATTCAAGAAATCACAACATGAATTTTTGGATTTTAACTGTAAATTGATTGTGTGAATTGTGGCAACCGAACGTAACCTATTTTTTGCAGTTCTACACACAGTTGAAAAATACAGTTAATTTTGACGCCATTTTATAAAAAAAATGCGTGCTACATAGTACACGTACTTTTATTTAAATTGTTTTAAGAAAGATATTTAAAATTTTAAGTTTTTATTACAGAACGAGAAAGTTTCACTTCATCCCTTTTCCTCCTTTCGTATGCTTTTGTGCTTGCTTTAGTGATATCTATCCTATAGATGGTATCTTGGCCGTTCTTCCTTTTCATCTTTCTTCAATCTCTCTCTGTCTCTCTTCCCTACTTCATCCTCTGGATCCTGCCTACTTCCTACTTCGAATACTTCCATCCGTCCCCCTTCTTATACCTTCCATCCTCCTTCCCAATGCTTTCTTTCTTTTGCCCGTTTACTCTTTCCCTCCCCTCCCCTTCCTTCAAACAAATCCTGAATAACAATATACGAAGCAAAAACCACAACCAAAAAATCACAATCGATGCAAAGCGTTATCAAAACAAACACAAGCATCATAATGCATCATAAAATTTCAAGTGACACACTTGCCTCAAAACGTATTCCTCCACTCACTTCGTTTGTGCTCACGAACGTTACGAAGATGTCCAGTCGAAGCTGCTCAAATGATCGTGTTTCGGACCTATCCCCGACAAAAAAACACATCGGCAAAAACATTTCTCCGACCACCCTCCGACATAAAACCTAAAAGGCCTTCAATACACAAACAACACAGCTCATCATAAAATTACAATCGGCCAAAATGTTTCCCTCCACCTACTTCGTGTATCCCTAGAACAATCCCAAGATGTTCAACTGCTCGTGTGTCTATTTAAATTCACTAGTATTTTTTAAATACGCAAGTATGAATTTCAGTCTTGGCGATGCTTTTCTCCTACGCTAGCATTCTCACATTCTACCCATTGCGAAGAACGAACTGCAAATGTGGTAACGGTCTATACAACCAGTCGAAAACTTAATACTCGAGTATACCTGAGATCAATATGACGTACACTCAATGCCCCTGCAGTAGTAAATTACACCCGAATTATTTCCCTGAAACCCTGAAATCCCTTGCTTTGAGTAGAAGTAAATATTGTTACTTTTTGCTTAAATTTTGAAACCGATTTTCTACTACTAAATGTAATTTAATCCATTAGTGCATAGGGACCATAGGTAATTTTTACCACCGTACGCCCAAATACAGTAGCGAGCATTAAAAATGCAACGCAGGGACTTATGATCTTCGATCAACTCTATTTTCTGATAACGGTAATTTCTTCGGCTCTCTGTTGGTGTTTTTATTAGCATGTGACGCAATAAAAAAAAACATAACTTGGTTGAGTTTACTCAAGTGCAATCATATTTCTTTGCAATTTAGTGAAAATAGTTCCTTTTTTGTGTGAGCAATAAAAATGCAACTTCATATAAATTAACGTATTTTTATTTCGATTGTAATAAAATATTGAATTAAAGTTAATATTTGGTCGTAAACCCATTATTTATGATTACTGCACGTAATCTTGATGGCATGGAATCCACTAACTTTCTCAAATGTGCCACTGAAATCTTCTACCATTCATCTCGTATTATGAGTTCTAATTCCTTTAAATTTGAAGGATTTTTCTTTCTGACATCCCGATCTACAAGCTCCCATAGATTTTCTATGGGGTTGAGATCGGGAGACTGCGCTGGCCAATCCAATACCTCAACACCATTGTCACTTAAATAACCCCGAACTAAGCGGCTGCTGTGCTTCGGGTCATTGTCATGTTGAAATATGCTGTCTGCTGCCATTTTTTCTCGAAGATGGGGAAACATATTTTCTTTCAGAACTCGACAATACAATTCGGCATTCATTTTTCCATCAATTTTTGCAAGGGGGCCAATTCCATCACGGGAGAAAGCACCTTGAGAGCGAACCAGTTAAATAAATTTTAATTTCTAAATGATCTGTATCTTACCCCACACCCACGGTTGGAACTTGATATTTAGGTGAAAATCTTTGATTAGGTAGCCGGAGCACATAAATAGTCCCATCCGAATGAAACAAATTAAATTTGCTTTCGTTGCTCCACAACACCTTACCCCATTGCTCCTTAGTCCAACTAAGGTACCGTTTGGCAAAATCAAGCCGCTGTTTTTATTAACCCGACTTATTAGGGGTTTCTTATCTGGACGTCTGGCAAGTAAATTTGCTTCACGATCGTCTTCTTGCAGTATGTTCTCCTATAGAAACACGCATTTTTTCATTTGCGTACTTTGCAACATCAACACCTGTTACCTAGGTTTTTTTGACGATCTTGTCGTGAAGTGGTTTTTCGCGGCCTGCCACTTCCTCGCTTCCGATCAACGCACGAATTCATTTTAAATTTTGAAAAAATTCCAAAAAACTCATATTTTCACCAAAACGTTACACTAAAAGATCTTATTTACTTAACTTTCTCGTATTATCGTTACGTTGCATTTTTATTGCTCGCACAAAAAAGAAACTATTTTCACTAAATTGCAAAGAAATATGATTGCACTTGAGTAAACTCAACCAAGTTATGTTTTTTTTTATTGCACCATATGCTAATAAAAAAACCAAAAGAGAGCCGAAGAAATTACCGTTATCAGAAAATAGAGTTGATCGAAGATCATAAGTCCCTGCATTGCATTTTTAATGCTCGCTACTGTATATAGGAAACTTTTCGGGCGAAATATGAAATATTACGTGTTTTCGAAAGCACCTATATAATGCCTCAACAAATGTGCTTTGTACGAGTAAGAGTAAAGCGGACGTGAAAAACGCGAGCACTCCAGAGTTCGCCTGCACCTCTGCATTTAAAAAAAATTTAGTTTTATTAGTTTTTAATTTTATTATTTTAATTAAATTAATTTAATTTGTGCTGATCAGACAACAAATTCAACAGTAACCGCTTCAACAAGCACAGCAACAACAACTACCTCTAGCTTCTCTCCACTCGCATCGATCATGTCGACGTCGAGCATGCCGCAAATAACTACCGTGGAACAAAATCTAACAAACAAAAACACATTTCCACAAACAAAAACTAAAATACTCCGAATCTCGCCTCACAAAGGTGCTGATGCACCCAACACAAACAAAAAACACAAGACTAGGATACAACCTGCTAACCAAAAAACAATTACAGAATACTGGTTAAGTCAGCCGCCTAAGACTGAGACCCACTTATCACAACCACTGTCCACTAACCGCTTTGATCTGCTCTCCGGCGCAACTGACGAAACGGAGAGTTCAAACGGAGTTCATACGAGTTGAAAATAATAAATAATAACGAAATTAAGATACAACCAAAGGAATCAATTAACTACAATAATAAAACTACTCAAAGAAAAACAAACTCAATACTATACTTACAAACCAAAGGACCAAAGGGGATTTAAGGTAATACTGAGAAATATGCATTACTCTACAGACCGAATGAAATAAAAACAGAACTTGCCGAACTAGGACACGAAGTCACTACCATTCAGAACACACTGCAATCAGGAACCATAAAGCATCTTTCTCTATTTTCAATTGAACTAAAGACAAATAAAAATAACAAAGAAATATACTCATTGAACAGTCTACTCTATTTCAAAATAAACTTTGAGCCTCCTCATCAAAAAAGAACCCTACCCCAATGCACAAACTGTCAAAAATATGGTCATACTAAAAACTTCTGCACCAAAAATCCAGTCTGTGTCACGAATGCCAAACAGCAACAATATCAAATGCGCACTATGCGGGGAAAAACATACTGCTAACTACAAGGGTTGCATGATTTATAAGACATTGAAAATCAACTGTTTCCCAGCTTTGCGGAAAAAGCCAGAACAAATAAACGACGAGCAATCAACAACGAAAAATACACAAAACGTCACAACAGGCTTAACCAAACCTAACCTGACATATGCTCGAGCATCCGAGTCCAAAAGACCACAACCAAAGCAACGACTACACTCAAACAATGTCTTTTCTGAACTGAAAGAAATGATTAAAACACTATTAACACAAATGTCCAACATGATGAGCATCATTGCAATGCTGGTGACAAAGCTAAATGGCCTATAATAGACTAAAAATAACACTGTGGAATGCAAACGGACTTGGTCAACATATTCTTGAGCTGAGATCGTTCATTAATACAAATCAAATTGACATAATGCTAATATCTGAGACGCACTTCACTTTGTAAATACACTTGACTACAATATTTACTGCACTAATCATCCAGACAATAAATCACATAGTGGCACAGCAATAATAATTAAACAAAATATTAAGTGTATTGAACTTGACACATATAGAAAAGATTACCTGCAAGCTACAACAGTACACATAACAGATGTGAATAGACACATAACACTATCTACAAGGGTTGCATGATTTATAAGACATTGAAAATCATGCAAAAGGAGAAAACCTACTGGACTCAATAAGAATAAACAGAGGGGCAAAACGACCTGACCTCATTGATGTCTTCATAATGAAAAATTATCAAAAATTATCTGACTATAAAATCAGTTTTTGAACTATTATCTGACCACTCGCCGATTACGCTCGAATATCAAAATACCCCAATGCTTATATCTAGAAACAGAAAAATTTATAACAACAAAACTGACTAAACGACACCATCAGTCAAGAGCAGCACTAACGTATACCAAATCCCACAACACATTAAAGATAAAATTAAAAACAAAGGAAGACTAAGAAAGAAATGGCAATCACTAGACTACCAGATGACAAACTAAGACTAAACCCAGCAACAAAGGAGTTGAAACAATACTTAAAACAAGACAAAGAAGAAAAACTGGGAAAATACATTACTACCTTAACCTCAAGAAGAACAACAAACTACAAACGAAAAAAAAAAATAAGTAATGCAATTCTCCACGAGTCTCCACTAAAAACTAATGACAATAAATGGGCTAGAACTCATATAGAAAAGGCAACCGAACTCTCACACTACTTCAAGAAAACATTTACAAACCAAAACTACTACTACAATACAATACAATGCAATACCAAAGTTACAAAAAATTTCAACGGACATTGCAGAAGCGTTATTTTTTTTTTATATTAAATAATAAAATTGAATTAATTTAAGAAATTTTAAATTACAAATAGTTAAATTTTAAAGAAAGGAAAACAGGAAAGGATGGAGGGAAAGGATTGGAGAAAAGAGAATAGAATATATTAATGTGTAAGGAAATGATTAAAAATAGCTTGCTTGAATCTGCTTCCCGAAGCAATTAGTCTGAGGTTGTTTGGCAAGGTATTCCAAAGTATAATGGTGCTTATGAAGAATACCCGACTACTGTTCAAATAGGTATGTCTAGGCACAATAAAGAACGTTGACCTAATAGATTGAGCAAACGTAAGCTTATCATATAAGTACTGAGGGCTCTTAGTGCGAATTAGTTTATGAAGAAAAATTAAATTCCGTATGTTTAAATATTCTAACAAGCCGCATCCAAGAATGCCCTTACTTATAAGAGTAATATGCTCAAACCGCTGAATGCCATAGACATACCTATCAGCACTATTGAAGGCGACAAGAAGTTTATGTTGCGACTCAGAGTCCAGTTTGCTATAAACGGAGTCAAAATAATTTATATGAGGCATAATTAGCTGTATCACGAGCCTGCGACGAGTTTCAACAGGAGTAAAATCAATGGAGGTGCGTAAGCAGCGCAAGATACCATAGATTTTCCCAACAATAAAATTGATATGGTCTGTGCATGTGAGCCTAGAATTAAACATAAACCCAAGGTTTCTAGGTTTCACAAACTCTAATTGGTCAGTCCCAATGAACAAGGGTGGGATGTCAAGGTTCAGTTTGTTACGAGAGATAGGTAGTATTTTAGATTTCAATGGATTGATGAGCAAATTGTCAATGGCCCAATTGTTTAAAGAAGATAGGTCAGAGTTAAGTCTATAATTTAAATCCTCAATAAGTCCAATAGGTCGCGAGAGATAAAGCTGAATGTCATCCGCATAAGCATGAACAGTAGAATATTTACATACACTGAAAATATCATTAATAAATACAGAGAACAATAGAGGACCAAGAATAGAACCCTGGGGAACTCCAGAGATAATGGATTTAAGTTCAGATGATTTATTACTCAACTTAACCTGTTGCAGTCTACCACCAAGGTAGTTATGCAACAACTTAACTGCACTGACACTGAAGTTAAAGTAGTTTTTCAACTTACTACAGAGTAGGAGATGATTTACAGAGTCAAAAGCTTTGGAGTCAATCAAACAAAAAAGAGTCAGGTCATTTTGGTCATAGGGAATTCTAACATCATCAATAATTTTCATCGTGGCCGTCGTACAACTGTGTCCAGGTCGAAAGCCTGATTGTAGGGGCGATAGCAGATTATTAAGGCTTAAACTTAAACTAGATATTTGGTTATACATTAGTCTCTCAAAGACCTTTCCCAAAGCAGGAAGAATACTTATAGGTCTATAGTCATTAGGATTAGAGGCATTGGAGGTTTTTCCAACCGGTATTACCATAGCCGTTTTCCATAACTCAGGAAAGCAGGACGTAGTAATGCAGTGGTTTATGATATGCGTTAGTGGTGCCAATATAAATGGTAAGGCCAATTTAATAAACTTGATGGGTATTCCATCAACTCCAACCGCATTAGAACCAATCATTAAAATACATTTAGCAACATCATTCTCACTAACTGTAGAAAACACAAAAGACTCATAATTTGTTATTTCCGGAGCAATGTAGTGGGTACCATTAGCAATACTGCTAGGGTTGCCACTTGTTAGGAAAAAGTTGTTGAGCTCATCAGGGTCAAGGTCACATTCAACAGAGTCTTTGCTGATTATATTTTTTAATATTTTTCCATAATTGTTTCGAGTTTAGGTTAGGATTAAGTTTAGAAAGAAAAAATCTTTTCTTTTCATTTCTTAACAATAAATTAGCTGCATTTCTCGCAGTTCTATAATTTTCCCAGTTAATGTCACTGCGATTCATTTTCCATTTAGAGTGTAGTTTGTTCCGTCTTTTGATGAGAAGCAAAACACGATGAGTGAACCAAGGACAACAATTACTGGATACATTTACAGTACGCAACGGGACGTGGCGATCAAACGCACAGTCTAACTTTTCCATGAAGACAAGAAGTCATTCCACCACATTCCAGATAGGTCTTCCGATAGAGCATTCACATCAACATTTTTGAAATCACGATAGGAGAACCTACCAGGGGAGGTTCTTCCCAGATTGATATTCACACTGCAGAAAGTTAAGTCATGATCAGATAGAAAAGTCATTTGGTCAAATTTCAGCAGAAGTGATATGTCAGAGACTAAACAAACATCAAGAAGACTAGGCGCACAATTAATAGGAAAACGAGTAGGAACATTAGGATTAACTACGCTTAAACCACAAGTAGCGGACAGATGGTGAAAGTTATAAGAAGCAGAGTCATTTAGCAAAAGGTTCACATTGAAATCACCACAAACAACAAGAAATCGAAGTCAATTAGACGGGTCATAAGGTCAGGAAAAAATGGTTCCATACTGCAGCCTCTGTGAGGATTATAAACACATGATACTAGAATTTTAATATTTACGTCAGAGCTTTCAACATTCACAAACATTCACAATTAGCCTGACATTTAGATTGGATTTGCAATATATTGCAATGCCCCCACCTCGCTACCATTACGGTCACAGCGAAAAAGCTTATAGTTGTTAAGGCTAAACATAGAATCGGGAAAAAGAGGCTTAAACCAGGTTTCAGTCACACAAACCACATCAGCCAAAGAGTTTTCAAAGATATATCTAAAATAGTCCAATTTTAAATTGTTTAGACTCCTAGCATTGAAATGAATCACATTAAACCCCTTGTGTCGCTTGCATAAAATATTAATTAAGGCTTTGTGATTCCCAATAGCACCATCAGACAAGTCATCAAGACTGATCAAAGACTAACGAGCAAGAAACAGCATCAAGCAAAAAATTTCCAATCAAAAGTAAACAGAGAGTAGATAGAAGAAAAGAGAGAAAACAAGAGAGGCAAGAGAAAGCGGGTGCCAGCCAATAGTCGTAGAAGTGGTTTAGAATGAGAAAAATACTAAGATAATTAAATTCTAGATATGAATTACTACTAAAAACTACAATATAAATAATTAGAATAATATAAATAATTAGAATTAACATAATAATTGAGTTGATTTATATTAGTCCAGCGACGCAATCAACACTCTCCTTATTTATCACCAGTTTCGCCTCACTCTCACGAGATGCCCTAACAAAGACTCGACCACGCAGGGAGAACACTGCCGCAAGCCGCCTCTCTCGTTTTTGCTGTAGACCATACATCAAAATTTGGCGGTTTGCTTTGGTCAGGCATTCGTGTAAATAAAAATTTTCGTCTCCTCCGCACCCAATGTCGCTGAGAGCAAGCTGACGCCTCCTCGCTTTGCAGAAACCAGCAACAGCTTTGAACACAACAGTCCTCTCATTTGCCGAGGAGAGCTTGACAATAATTGCTGAGTTCTTGCTGTTGTTGTTGGATCTCACCCGAAAAATGCTCCGCAGTTTGAGACCTTCAAGATTTATGACGCCGCAAATTTTGTCAAACAGAGCCGGTAGATTCTCCTTGGAGGCATATGGGACTCCGTGGATGATGAGGTCGGTGGAGACAGCATCACTCTCGCATTTCTCCACCTTTGATTTGAGAGCACTCAGTTCGACGCTCATCATGGAGGAGAGAGAGGCATCAGACGCATTGACCTTCTTCAAGCTCTCCACCGTCGTCTTGAGCACTCCTAGCTCCTCTCTCAGAGAGACGACTTCTGCACAAGTTGCCTCTACTGCACTCACCCGCTCTGCGACGTTCTTTATGCTCGCTTTAATATTAGCGAGCTCTGCCGTAATCTCGCCAATTCTCTGCATAACTCTCCCTTCTGATGCCGTTAACGCTCCGGTTAGCTGCTCCACGATGCTCTCTCTGATTTGGTTCAGCTTCGCGTCTATGCTTGCATCAGATTGCACTGGCGTGGAGGGGAACGATGAGTCATCCGGTCGCGAGCAAAGGTACCCAAGCGGGGTTGACGGGGCAGCGGGTTTGCGTACACTAGTAGTGCTTCGGGTGTTGATCGAAGACTTCGACATTCTTAATTTTTATTTTAATTTATTTATTTACTCCAAAAATATAAGACAAAAGATAGCAGCGAGGAAGTTAGAGCCGGGAGCAGTTATTAATTTAAAAGTAGAGTGAATAAGACGAAACTACGGTCGTAATATATTTAAATAAACGTGAAAATTGCAGACACCGAAAAAACACGTCTACTCGCTATGCATATCACAAATATTATTTATATTTTTTGAAGAAATCAACCAACTGGATAGTGGATAGAAGGTCGGACATTCTAGGTGCATATCCGTACATCATCGCTTTTTGTTAGGAGAAAACGAGTGGGTTTTAAGCTCGCCGCCGCAACCGCAACAATCAATTTGAGGAGTTGAAACACTGCATACATTAGTTCACTATCTCAAGGGTTGTTAACCCATTTCGTACCGAAAATCTAGCGATTTTTGTTTTTCAAATTCATTATAATAGGTGGATAACATGGGTAAATATAGGTGCGAAAAATGAATGAGCTAGATTGGTTAATTAACTTGTCCATAATCAATCATTTAATATTGATTGGTTAACACATCAATGGCCACTTCCCCTATTACTACATATAAGAGAAATTCAAGATTTTAAGTAAATTAAGAAGATTTGGATATATATATTTAGATATATATATTTAGATATATATATTTGAATATATATATTTGGATATATATATTTGGATATATATATTTGAATATATATATTTGGATATATGTATATATTTGGATATATGTATATATTTGGATATATGTATATATTTGGATATATGTATATATTTGGATATATGTATATATTTGGATATATGTATATATTTGGATATATGTATATATTTGGATATATGTATATATTTGGATATATGTATATATTTGGATATATGTATATATTTGGATATATGTATATATTTGGATATATGTATATATTTGGATATATGTATATATTTGGATATATATATTTGGATATATATATTTGGATATATAAATTTGGATATATATATTTGGATATACACTCATGGTCAAAAAAATAAGTACACCCCTGTGAAAGTTCTTTAATCCTCACATTTTTGGAATCTGGTTTATATTCAAGTAGTTTTATATATTTCATTTAATAATTATAATATTTCACAACTTTTATACCATTTGAAGATATCAGGGATCGTCAATCCTTAATTTCAGGAATTTATTTATCTAAAAAGTGTCTGATTTGCTGGCCATAAAAATAAGTACACTTGCTATTTTTCAAAGTTTGAAGCTGATGGTTTACTTTTTACACCAAAAATAATTATGGATTTCTTGAAAATACTATTTTCCAGAGAAAATAAAGAACTTTTAGTGTCACATAAAGGATTAACACATCAGTATATCCTTGAACTGAATGATATCGAAAATTGATTGAAAAGTGACAAAAATTGTCCTCGACCCATGGTCAATTAGTTAGATGTAAAACAAACCATTAAAACTAGTGGTAGATCGAAAAGGACATCCTACACAACAAAAAACTAACCCCATTTTGCTCGTTCTATGAACATCATAGTATCCTTCAGAGCCAAAATTAAAAAAATGTTTGATGGTAACTCTTTCCAAACTGTTTAATCGTGTTCTAAACTTTCCAATCAACCCAGAAAAATAGCCTGATATGTTATAATGCTTCGGAATTTAAGTATTGGTATGGTAAAACTATATTTCAAGGTATAATAATTTATATCATAAATAATATATATCATGCTAAATAAAAGTTCAGTTTTTGGCGGAAAATTGAACAATTTTCCATAATACTCCGATTCAAGTAATGATAATGTTTATTCCGAGTTATCTTTCTAAATTTGATTTCCAATTTTGTTAATATCGGCTTACATTGTTTTTTAAGAAATAACCTCAAGTGTACCACATTCACAGTTTCGATTTTGTAAATACAAATTTTTATTATAAATTAGTAAAGTATTTTAAGCAACTAATCCTATCCGCCGTGGTATTACTTAATTTATGGAGGTACATTGTTTAAATTAATCTTTGACCTATAACTACATCAAATCAATCAGATGTACACCGCCCAGACTGGGAGGTTTGATTTTGCAGTGCTGCAACATTCGATGGTAAATTCCATAAAAGAAACCCAAAAGATTTCGTGCAGTAATAAATTAACTTACGCGGGTGTCCAAATTAACAGGTTTTACTGTTAATACCATTGCTATTAAAAGTCATTTTTATATTTTAAATTTCTTTTAGGTAACACAGGGTCCACCACCACCATACCCGCACAATAAAACGAATGATGTACCAATTATAACAAAAAGAATCAAAATTGAAAATGACGCGCAGACACAAAATGCAAACCGATCGTTACAGCCACCGTTTTTTCTGACACAACAACAGATTCATATGATGCATTATTTGCAGCAAAATTCTAATAATTTAAACCCTCAACAAAATCAGTTATTGCACAATTTGTCAAATCAATATCGCATAATGCAGAATTATCAAAGAAGTATACAAATAAATAATTCGAAACAAGAACCAAATGATAATGCTATGCTTAGTTCTGAAAGTCGATCGAAATCTGAGGATGCTAATACCGGAGTAAATAATTTTTCTGTTGCATATCATCCTGCTAATCTATCCCAATCTGATAATGAACTCTATGAACCAATGGAGTTTGATTCTACGGAATTCACCCAATTATCACCTGGCCAGAATGAATTTGGTAAGTAGCTTTTTTAATACAGTATACTAAAATTTAAAAAAGGATTTAAAAACATATTTTTTTTATTGCTTATTAAAGGAGTTAGTGATCAAGAATTACAAGCTATTTTGTCACAAAAAGATATAGCGTCCAACATAGCGGAAGATATTTTTAAATCTTTATCCTCGGATAACTTTGACATTAAGGATTTGGATGATAGTACTCTACCCGATATTATTGAAAACACAATAAATATGGAATCTAATGATAAAGAAAAAATGTATGGAGTGGCTGCATCTAAAAACTGTGTAACAGTTGTTAATAATGAAAAAAATGAAGATATAGATATGTTCAGTATATATCATAAGGAAAAACAGAGGGATGTTGAAAATAATGATCATGTAGAGATTTCTCAAATTTCATTACAAATGGATTCAAAGCAATTAACTGCTTCTGTTAAGCGATTATTTTCGGACGATCCTCCTGCTCATTGTTCAGTTCTGCATATGAATTCTCCTCCTCCATCACCGCCAGATTGTCCTCCTCAGAGATTAACACGAGAACAATTACTCCCACCAACTCCCTCAGTTCATTTGGAAAATAAAAAACACGCTTTTAGTCCTCAGTTGCAAGAGTTTTGTTTAAAACATCCGATTGCTGTTGTACGAGGACTCGCAGGAGCTTTGAAACTAGACTTAGGTTTGTTTTCAACAAAAACGTTGGTTGAAGCAAATCCAGATCATAGTGTGGAGGTTCGAACACAAGTTCACCAGTCCCCTGATGAAAATTGGGACATTTCCCAAGCGAAGCGCGTTTGGGAGTGTATATCTCACAGATCGCATACTACTATTGCTAAATATGCCCAGTATCAAGCATCCAGTTTTCAGGAAAGCTTAAAGGTATATTAAAAATTTATGTTTCAACATAACACACTTACTTTTGAATTTCATATACATACACTTCGTGGTCGCATAAATAGAAATAGTAAATGTTTTGCGATGAAAAATATTGCGTAACAAAAAAATGTCCCAAAAGATATCAATACATTCCTTTTCTGTCCTTTTTGAAATTGTACAAAAAAAAACTGTTTAGAACAGCCAAACCACTGCAGGGCACACTGACCGGAATGGAAATATTTTTGTATCTGAAATATTTTGTAACTTTTTTTTTTATTACGCAATATTTTTTAAAATGTATATATATATTCTATCGATTGACATTTGCCAACTATTTTGGCAAAATCTGATTCAAAAGTTTTGAGCGTAAATCGAAAAAAGTATGTATATAATACTTTCGTTCTGCGGATTAAAATGGCTGATATAGTTATTCTGAAAATGTTTAACATATTTTTGTAGAAGAATTGTAAAAAAAAAGTTAGTAAATCACAATTTTTCTTAGGATGAATGCGAAAGAGGATCTGGTGTAATTGTTCAAACAATGTCTGATTCAGATTCAAAGGACTCTATGAGTAATTCTAATCTAACTGGAAAGCGGAAGAAACACAAAAACTCGAATAAAATGTTAAGGTATTCAATTTTAAAAATAGTTACAAAAAAGTTTAGGCATACGCCTGATTCTGGGAAAAGGTAACAAGGTAATAACAGTCGAATCGCTCAGGAGTGGTAAAAATACGGCTCGTGAGTGGTATTCTTTCTCACGAGTGGAAAAATACGGCTCGTGAGTGGTATTTCCTGCTCGGGAGTCGTATTTTCAGCTGAACAGCCGACCGAATGCGACTTCATCCACATTTCAGTTTTCTACCTAACTTCGTCTCTTGGGCGACCATAACAACAGTAACTACAATAACCAATGAAATGTGATGTTTTTCGTCCTTTTTATTATTCTTCTTATGTGGCCATTACATCCGTGTGTCGGTTTTGGCCGCGTCCAATGACCAGCGGAGCCGCTGGATTTTAATCCGCTTGACTATATCAGTGTCGGTGTACAGTTTGTCGCTCCATCCTATAAGGTACACCCCGCCAATATTCCTCTCGAACGCTCCTAGGGTCTTCATTGGTGGTCGACATCGTCCACGCTTCGGAACCGTAGAGCAGGACGGGTATGATGAGGGTCTTGTAGAGCGTTTATTTTGTCATTCGAGACAGGGCTCTGCTTCTCAATTGCCTACTGAGCCCAAAGTAACACAGGTTGGCAAGAGTTATCCTTCGCTTGATCTACAGTCTGACATTATTTCGGGTGTTGAAGTCACACGATATAGAGTCGCCCTGTCTGAAACCTCGTTTGGTATCAAATGGCTCGGAGAGGTCCAATCAGCTCGTTAACTATGGGCTTCATTCGTTCCCATATTACACTGGATAGAACCTTATATGCGATGTTTAAAAGGCTGATCCCGCGGTCCGACCGATCCGACCATATTTTTCATAAAAGCATGTGCATACACCACCTTACAAGCTCTTCGCCTCCAGTCTTAAACAACTCTTCGTCTTTTGAGCCTAGTATAGTCGGGCGTCGGTATATCTACGCCATTTTCGGCAACCGGCGGATCCGGTTCTTCTTCTCCACTGGCGGTATTGTTTCCGTCGTCGCCATTGAGAAGATTGGAGAAGTGTTGCCTCCATATCATCAGTGTACCCTGGACGTCTGTCACCAGATTCCCATTTTCGTCCTTGCAAGAAGGCACAGTCCCAAAGGTTACCAAGCGAAAAAACAAAAAATTGTTATATTGATTTAACTTTTAAAACAAAGTGATCGTAAGGGCCTGATTCTGACGGTTCCGTAACAATCCACCACAGTACTGAAATTGTTAATCTGTTTTACACTTTCTAAACTAACTTTCTAAACTTTCCTATTTGAGAGGATGTTCATCCTCTAAAATCAACTACTCAAATTGACTTCATAAACATTTCAAAACAAATTCGAATGTCATTCATTTCTATCAATTTGTTATCGTATTTCTATAAATTCTCTTAAATTCCTTCAGGTTCTTGTCATTTTTTCTCCCGAGTTTAATTTATTTTTACAGTTTTTACACAATATCTTCTATTTACCTCGAGGTGAACTTTTTGTTGTTGCGAATACGAATTCGAATACCAGAATACGAATTCAAAATATTGAAAAAAACGAAACAAAGCGACACAACAGTTCGGTAATAAATTTTCCTGTTACCTAGAACGTAATCAGAATCAGAACGTAAATCGTAAAATGTGAATTTTATATATGACAATAACTTCTAACTGGAATTATTATTTTTTTAGATTTGGCACCAATGTTGATTTATCGGATGAGCGTAAATGGAGACAACAATTAGCTGAACTGCAAAAACTACCAGCTTTTGCCAGAGTAATATCTGCTGCAAATATGTTATCACACGTTGGTCACGTAATTTTAGGAATGAATACTGTGCAATTGTATATGAAAGTACCTGGTAGTAGAACACCAGGACACCAAGAAAATAATAACTTCTGTTCAATTAACATAAACATCGGTCCAGGGGATTGCGAATGGTTTGCTGTTCCAGATGCATACTGGGGTGGTATTCATAATCTTTGCGAGAAAAATAATATTAGCTATTTACATGGTTCTTGGTGGCCAGTATTAGAAGATCTATATAAGGAAAATATTCCAGTTTATAGGTTTATACAACGACCTGGAGACTTAGTTTGGGTAAATGCGGGGTAAGCGAAATGTTTATACTATTTTAAATATTGTATTTCACATAATTTGTTTCAGATGTGTACATTGGGTTCAGTCAGTTGGATGGTGCAACAATATTGCTTGGAATGTAGGACCATTAACAGCAAGACAATATTCCCTGGCAATTGAACGTTATGAATGGAACAAATTACAAAATTTTAAAAGTATTGTTCCCATGGTTCATTTGAGTTGGAATCTTGCCAGAAATATTAAAGTTACAGATCCCAAATTATTTGAATTATTGAAGTAAATTACTGAAATTTAAAAAAATTGTGAACATATAATATTTAAATACATTTTTAGGATGTGTTTATTGCAAACATTAAAAAACGTAATACATACGTTGGAATATATAAAACAGAAGGGTGTTGAAGTACGTTTTCATGGTAGGGGAAAAAATGAAGCATCCCATTATTGTGGACAATGCGAGGTACGTTAACTAATTTTGTATTATATACTAAATTATAATGAAGAAATAGTATTAACTGACTATTATATAATTGCAATTAATATTAAATTTTTAAAATTTAAAAGAAATTACAAATATAATTTTTCAGATTGAGGTGTTTAATATACTTTTCATACGTGAGCAAGAAAAGAGACATGTAGTTCATTGCATGAGTTGTGCCCGAAAAATGTCATCGTCTTTACAAGGTATCGTTTGCTTGGAAGAATATCGATTATCTGAATTATGTCAAATATATGATTCGTTTACGTTATATAAACCAAATACACTGCCACAAATCTCTATGCCGAATGTTTGACACAAAGATATTGATAGCAAATATTTTATATAAATTATTAATTTTAATATTTAAACATTTTTAAAGCATATATATTTAGTCTAATTATAATGATAAAATTTAAATAATAATTTTAGGTGGGAGTAATTACTTTTGATTATGTTTCTTTTGACAATATCTGTAATTATCTTAAATATAGGATTATACCATCATTAATTAAATGACGAATTGTTTGGAGATTTTTTCCCAAAGATTACTAGAATATAGATATAATTTCATGATTTTCATTTTGTATTTCTCAATCCTACAGCTAAAAATGTACATTAGGGCAACAAATAAATCTGAAAATATTATATGTTACTGATCTCAATTATATCTGAGTATTTTAAATTTGGAAAGCAATATTTTTACATGTCCTAACTGAAATATACATATATATAAAAAACAGATATAACACATCTTTTAAATCCATTTGTGGCCACAGTTACACAACATTAGAATAACTCGAGGTTTAAAATACAGTGGTGGTCCAGTATAACGAACGCCGATATAACGAATGTCCAGTATAACGAACGCTTTTTTCTAGTCCATTGATGACTCTAAATAACGAACGGTTGAAAAATTAAGTATTCTATATAATGAATTCTATTTTGACTTGAGTACAAAAAAAAATATATTATTTTTAATATAATTTTATTATATTATATAATTTAATATAATACGAATAGAGTTAAACTTGCTACTATTCTAATATTTATGAAAATAAATATGTATTTCGATATAACGAATTTTCGATATAACGTACGAATCCTGGACATTATATCATTCGTGGACCACCACTGTATTGTCATTTTGTAATTTCAAAACAGCGAAATTATGTTCTGTAACAACTTTAAATGAGAATGACGAAACGTTCAGTCTAGTGTACTGATCGCGAAAGATTCTTCCGTCAACACAAATTGTTGTTCTTCCGCGATTCTTCTAATCGGATCTTCAGAGAAGTGGGTTTATTTTCTTTAATTTAATTTAAACCAATCCCTTTTTATAATTATTTTAAAATAAATTCGAATGTCATTTATTTCTGACAGTTTTCTGTCATATTTCTATATATTCTTACAAATTAAATTTATTTCCTCCAGTTGCATGTAGTTGGTCTAAAAAATTCCCCCCGAATTTAATTCAGTTTAGCCCTGTGCCAAACGGTAACTTTTTAGCCGAAAAATGAAATTTTGACAGTTCTATGACAAATGTATACAATACAATACAATAAAATTTATACTAGTCTGTAGGCTACTATAAATTTTGACTAGCCTTTGGGCTACTATAAATTTTTGACTGATTGGAAAAATCAAAAATGAAGTGGGTGGGAGAGGGTAAATGGCGCCTAAGTGGACCTGGTAATACATTTGAACCCTCGACGATTGAGTCCTGGATAGCGATTTTTTTGAAATTTTCGCCATCAGCATGAAAAAATATTTCCTTATTATTGGTCTCATTTTGCCAATAAACTTATTATTTATATTCTGTCAAAATTCACTTCCGTTGCCACAGCAAAAATGAAAATTTAATACAAAATTTTATGCAACTCAAATTTTCAGCTGTAAGAAGTTACCGTTTGGCACAGGGCCAAATATTTTTTATTTACCACTAGGTAAACTTTTCATTTTTTTCGATTAGCCAGAATCAGGCCGCTGGACTTCAGCCGAATAATGAAAAATTATTCAGCCTTATTCTGGTTGTCGTTGACGACTCAAAAAACTAACGACAATCTGTTCTGATTGTCGCAATTCGTTTTATCGTTGACGCAATTATGTTTTTCGTTGTCGCAAGTCGGATTTTGCTATGGGATTAAATTGGTTTTTGATTGGTTTAATTTTATTTTTACTTTCGCAAATCACTATGCTTGTCGCAAATCACTTTATATTTACTTACTTAATTGGCCATTACTACCGTGAATCGGTTTTGGTTTCTGATGAGCGTTTTCTGCCGCCAGTTAGTAATTCCAAGTGCGGTCAAGTTGTCCTGCACTTGGTCCTTCATCCGGACATTCGGTCTTCCTGCTCTTCGCTGCCCACGTGATACCGCATAGAGTACCTACTTGGCTAGAGCGTTTTCGTCCATTGGCTCGACATGTCCTAGCCAGCGAACCGCTGAATTTTAATTCGCTTGACTATGTTCATGTCGTTGGAGTAGCTCATACAGCTCATGGTTCCATCGTATGCGGTACACACCGTAAAAGATTTTGCGAACGCTCCTAAGATCATCGGTTTTTATCAACGTCCACGCTTCCGAGCCGCAAAGCAGGACGGGTATGATGAGAGACTTATAGAGCGTGAGTTTCGTGCGTCGAGAGAGGGCTCTGCTTCTCAATTGCCTACTGAGCCCAAAGTAGCACCAGTTCGTCTGATCTCCAAGCTGACGTTGTTCGATATGGTTTTAAGTATACGAAGTCCTTAACAACTTCAAAGTCGTAGCTGTCAACTGCGATACGCTGTCCTAGTCGCCCTGAATTTTTCTAGATGACAGAAGGTACTTCGTATAAGAGCTGGGTGCATGCGGATATACAGCTCTTCGCCACCGGCGTCGAACAGCTCTGCTGGCAGGCCATCGGCGCCTGCGGCTTTGCTGTTCTTTAGCCTAGCAAAAGCTGGTACGACCTCGCAATAGTCGGTGCGGCGGTATGTCCCCGCAGTCGTCAAGCGATAGGTGGATCCGACTCAACATTATCTTCTAAATTGGCGCGATTCTGGTGCGTCATCGCCATTTAGGAGCGTTAAGAAGTGATTTCTCCACACACTCAGTGTACTCTGGCTGTCTGTTTGGAAGTGGCCCCGTTTTTAAAAACTTTGGATAGGCGCTGTATCCGTTGGAAAAATTTTTGGGTCTCATCCTGTCCCTTGACATCTCAATATGTTCGCACTCACGTCTTTCCGCTTCTTTTTCGTCCTTTTGTCGTCCGAGTCGATGTTGGCGCGTCGGATGGAGCGTACGTCTAACACACTAGCATGCCTTCCGTCGATCCCCCGTTTTTGAAAACTTTGGATAGGCGCTGTATCCGTTGGAAGAATTTTCGTGTCTCATTCCTGTCCCTTGGTATCTCAATATGTTCGTACTCACGTCTTTCCGCTTCTTTTTTCGTCCTTTTGTCGTCCGAGTCGATGTTGGCGCGTCGGATGAGGCGTACGTCTAACACATGCATGCCTTCCGTCGATCCCAACGTGATCAATCTGGTTGTGTGTAATTTGATCCGGAGACCGCTAGGTGGCCTTGTGGATCTACCATGTTCTTTACTGCGGCGAAGACGGGTTGCTAAATTGTCCGACAGTGGGACCAAAGACTCTTTCCTTTCCCACCATATAGTCGCCTATCACGATCTTTATGTCGTGGCAGGGGCGTTCTTTGGTCTCATCGTCCTTCTCCTCCGTCGGAGCGTGCGCACATATTAAGCTGAATAAGGCTGAATAATGAAAAATTATTCAGCCTTATTGTGGTTGTCGTCGACGACTCAAAAAACTAACGACAATCTGTTCCCACAAATTAAGCTGATGTGATAGTATTTCGCATTGAGGCGGATTGTGGCGTGCCGTTCATCCATAGGAATGAACCGGGAGACTTGAC
The DNA here is from genome assembly GCA_017309665.1 of Coelopa frigida. Lineage (NCBI taxonomy): Eukaryota > Metazoa > Arthropoda > Insecta > Diptera > Coelopidae > Coelopa > Coelopa frigida. The sequence continues at coordinate 40,932 of JAFDUT010000192.1, forward strand.
GTAGTCTCCTCCCAACCACAAATCCTACACCAAATTCGTGCCTCGTCGCATGGCAGCTGTAGTCAGGAGTCGAAACGATCCGAGCTAAAATCGTGAAGTTCTCTACCTGATGGATCGCGACCGCTTCTCGGGTTTGAGAAGAGAGAGACCCGAACCAGAGAGCAGGTTGACTGTACCGTAAATGTTTAGGTTGGTTGGTTTAGGTTTATTTGATTCCAATAAAGTCTTCGTACACCAATAATGAAACTTGTTAAAAAATCAAAATAGATTTCAAATTATTTTAATTATTTTTTTCGGTAGCCCTTATTTTTAATAATGTCTCTTATTTTTAATAATGTGGTATGACATAGATTCCTCAAGATTTATGCATAGCTTGCATAACCTATTGTAGCTAAGTCTTCGGGTTAATGTGATGAGTCCTGCTCGTTTTTCCAAAGATATTGCACATATTCTCAATGGGATTGAGATCAAAACTCTATGTTGATATTTGAGCCGATTTGGAGCATTGCTGTACAAGTTTAGTATAATATGCCATTTCCTTAGAGATTATCTTGCTGAATGTAAAACGTCTCTGCCAAGCCCAATTTTTCAACGAATGGATTTAAAATGTCCAAGTTTCCAATGCTGATGAAAGCCAGTCTCTCCTGTACGAATACACCGTCGCCACCGTGTGTGTTTTGGGTTGTAAGCTTATTTTGCCCTTTTCCACACACTACGTCTGCCATCAGACCTAAAATGTTTTCTTTGGACTTATCATAGAATATTACATTGCACCAAAACTCAGGTGAAGCGTTTAAATATATGTGCGATACTTGGACCCGGCATCAGTCACAAATTTTTGTTTCAGAATTGCCTTCTTTATTATTGGCTTCGCGATACTCTGTACTAATGTTTTGTGCCCCCATATTCGAATCAATGGCAATCATCCGCTTGGATTTCATACGATCTCCATGTGTGAGCCCTTCATATGTAAAGGGTTCGATGACAGTCTTAATTGTAGATTGATTATGAACACAAGTTTTGTTATTTCCGCGCGATTTTTAACATTTAACGTGTAAATTTAATAATATTACGCTCTTCCTTATCGATGGAATGCATTTGCATTTCTAAATTTTATTTTTAACAATTTTTTTGAAATATCCACGGAATTTGTATCATGGAGTGGACATGTGGTTCGTTTGTTCGCTTTTACAAAGAACCGTTATCACCAACGAAAGATTCTCAGAAAAA
>JAFDUT010000193.1:0-42081 GCA_017309665.1 Coelopa frigida
AGAATATATATTCTTGATCAGCGTCACCTCCTGAATCGATTTAGCTATGTCCGTCCGTCTGTCTGTCTGTGTGTCTGTGTGTCTGTCTGTGGAAATAGATTTTGTCAACGGATACGCCCACCTCCCATATAAAGCAAAAGGTTTATATGGGATATCTGGTGAACTATGGTATATATCGAGATGAAATTTTGTGTGTAATCATGTTGCACTGATACGAGTTTAAAAGACAAAAATGGAAAACATCGCCCATCGGACACGCCCACCTCCCATATAAAGCAAAAGGTTTATATGGGATATCTGGTGAACTATGGTATATATCGAGATGAAACTTTTGTGTGTGATCATGTTCCACTGATACGAGTTTAAAAGACAAAAATGGAAAACATCGCCCATCGGACACGCCCACCTCCCATATAAAGCAAAAGGTTTATATGGGATATCTGGTGAACTATGGTATATATCGAGATGAAATTTTGTGTGTGATCATGTTCCACTGATACGAGTTTTAAAAGACAAAAATGGAAAACATCGCCCATCGGACACGCCCACCTCCCATATAAACAAAAGGTTTATATGGATATCTGGTGAACTATGGTATATATCGAGATGAAATTTTGTGTGTAATCATGTTCCACTGATAACGAGTTTAAAAGACAAAATGGAAACATCGCCCATCGGACACGCCCACCTCCCATATAAAACAAAAGGTTTATAGGGGATATCTGGTGAACTATGGATATATCGAGATGAAATTTTGTGTGTAATCATGTTCCACTGATACGAGTTTAAAAGGCAAAAATGGAAAACATCGCCCATCGGACACGCCCACCTCCCATATAAAGCAAAAGGTTTATGTGGGATATCTGGTGAACTATGGTATATATCGAGATAATGTTTTGTGTGTGGTCATGTTCCACTCATACGAGTTTACAAGTCAAAAATGGATAACATCGTCCTCCCATATAACGCAAAAGTTGAATATGGTATATATGATTAACTATGGTATATATAGTGATGCATTTTTGCGTCTGATCATGTACCACCGATACCAGTTTACATGCTAAAAATTCACAAGCTACAGCTCAGCTCAAAAGCTACAGCTCAATGTTGGATATATAGACAGTTATTAGATTAAATATTGCTACTAAGAGTTCCCAAGTTCCCAAAATATCTCTTATAGGACACGAGCACCTTCCATACTAAATCGTAGATCTACAAGAAATCCAACTACTTTATGGATGTTATTAGCTGATGAAAGGTGGGAGTGAATGCAAGAAGAAAGAGACCACATCCAACTGAACCTCAATGGACGCCCATAAAAAATTGATTATATCCTTTCAATATAAACGTAATGCGCAGGTGACGATTGAGAGAATACAATCCCTGCTGACGGGATCACAATCCACAAAAGTCAGTGAGCTACATATTTCAAATGGCTGTTCATCTTCAAAGTGGAATCAGTCACGCGGCACTATATAATAGCGCAGCAAGTACTTCTGGACTTTATATTGTTGAAAATTTTCTACCCTCCCAAGTCTGTTGTTGAATCAGATTTTGTCTGCATTGAAATGAACATCTAAAATAGGAAAAGCAACTAAAGGCACATTATGATTTTATGGCACACAAAAAATCATCATATAGCTTCAAATATATAATTTCTCTTTGAAGGAGAGCTACGTGAGCTACATATTTCCAAATGGCTGTTCATCTTCAAAGTGGAATCAGTCACGCGGCACTATATAATAGCGCAGCAAGTACTTCTGGACTTTATATTGTTGAAAATTTCTACCCTCCCAAGTCTGTTGTTGAATCAGATTTTGTCTGCATTGAAATGAACATCTAAAATAGGAAAAGCAACTAAAGGCACATTATGATTTTATGGCACACAAAAAATCATCATATAGCTTCAAATATATAATTTCTCTTTGAAGGAGGCCACAGTTGTGAAAATCGCACGATGGAGTTAATAGAATTGAAGTGTAATGATGCATTTTCACGAATTATTGATGAAATTCACTGTTTTTCCTTTAATAAACGTTGTATGCAGGGTGTAGGGTATGTAAATTTCGGCCTGGCCGAAGTTAGCAGATTTTGCCTGGGTGGACCAGGCAAACCGGGGGAGCGAAGCGACCCCGGTGCGCTAGTTTTATTTTGTATTCGCAAACTTACTTTCAAAATGTCTCTGAGTCGCAGCACCGAAGACTTATTAGCATTGGAAGCAAATCCAGTTGTGTGCAGAATTTGCAACAATTCGATTGCAATAAGTAGCCATCCTCTGAAAACCCGTTGCAACCATTCATTTCACAGATCGTGCGTTCTAAAATATTTGCAAACAAAAAAGAATTGTCCGGTTTGTGGAGCGAGATGTTCCTCAAATGAACTCCGAGAAATATCACAATCTGCTCAAACCCAAACTCCTTCTAAGGTGTATGAGACACGCTCTCAAACACAAAAACAACTACCAGAATTTACCCCTTCTACTTCCGGTGCAACTACTGCTGCTGCAAATAATTCAATCTCGCAGATATCACAAGGGGAAACATCTCCACATCGTTCTCAAGCTGAGCAGCAGGCGACCTTGAGGAACCTAGTGACAGAGGCTGTTGCTGCTCAACAATCTGTCCTATTTACGGCACTCAGTCAACAGCTTACTAAAATGATTGAGACAAATATTGAGTCTGGATTCAGACGCATGAATTTAAATTCAGCGGAGCAGTCGCAACCGCAAACTAGTGCACCAGCGAATCCGACCCCCCTTACCTTTACCATCTGTTCAAACGATTGAGCAGTTACTTGGCTTACAGGGTCCAATTCGTACTCAACCGTCACCTGCATCAAACTGCGAACTATCTGCGTCAGATGTTATGTTTCGTGCTGACAAAGTTGGCCATATAATCTCCAACTGGAAAGTCAAATTCCATGGGGAATCGAATGGGTTATCTGTTGATAACTTCATTTACCGCGTAGAGGCGCTGACTAATCAGACATTGGGCGGAAATTTCGATTTACTCTGCAAATACTCTAGTACCTTTTTCGACTCCAAAGCCGCTGATTGGTTCTGGAGATACCATAAATCGGTCCAGCAAATACGCTGGGATGAATTGTGCGTAGCCTTGCGTAGGCAGTACAAAGATTCGCGCACCGATGTAGATTTTAGAGAAATGATTAGGGATAGAAAACAACGAAATAATGAGCATTTCGATACGTTTTATGAAGCCATTGTCAATCTGACTGACAGACTAGAAAATCCCATTCCAGAGAACTCGCTGGTAGAAATTCTACGACGGAACTTATTGCCGGAAATCCAGCATGAAATATTAAATCTTCCGGTTTATTCGGTCTCACATCTTAGAGACATATGCCGAAGAAGAGAGTTTTTCATGCAGGATGTTTTTCATAAGCCAAGTGTCTCTAGACCCAACCAAATGCGACGACAGGTAGCTGAGGTAGAGACTCCTATTTTCTCTGACTCTGAAGTAAATTTCGGAGAAGGAAGCGACAGCGAAGAAATTTCGGCAATATCCTTGATATGTTGGAATTGTGGCAAAAATGGCCATCGATATCAGGAGTGTCTGTCCGACCGCAAAGTTTTCTGTTACGGCTGCGGAAGCCCTAACTCGTATAAACCCACCTGCAGGAAATGTAATGGTTCAAAAAACTCGAAAGCGAGTGCATCGATCGGTGCACGCAAACAGATATCGTCGAGGAACCAATCAACGAACACCGATTAGAACCCTTCAAACCATTACACGTTTATGTGGCAGAGTATAACTCTGCACAGAAACCACTTTTAAAACCGGCTAAGACACCCTCGCGATCAGCAATGCGAATGAAAACTTTTTGGAAGAATGTGCAATCATTCAGAAAGTCTTTTATTCATTCAATATTTGATAAACCGAATGACATCCGTCCATATGCGGAGGTGATATTATTCGGAGAAAAAATGATTGGATTGCTCGACATAGGAGCTTCAATTACCTGCATTGGCGCACTAACAGCGCAAACATTTCTCGAGGATCAAACTAATAATTTTAAAAACATACGTTCATCTGTAAGCACTGCTGATGGCAAACTTCAAACTATTGTTGGTTGTGTAGATGCTGAAATAACTTTTCGAAATATTTCAAAGACATTTAAAATATTTATTGTCCCTTCTCTTTCGCAAAACTTTTATCTAGGGATCGATTTTTGGAAATCCTTTGATTTATTGCCAGTAGGAATTCTCTCGGAAATAGAGTGCAACAAACCTCTGGAATCTCCATTTTCTCACGTCTTAACCGACGTACAAACACAACAACTGCGATCAGTAGTTGACGGTTTCCCTTCTTTTGCGAAAGAAGGTCTCGGTAAAACCAATATTATTTCTCATGTGATCGATGCTGGTGACGCAAAACCAATTAAACAGCGGCACTTTCCTGTATGGCTATCGGCTATCGAGAAATTGATTTATGAAGAGGTCGATCGTATGCTTAGTTTAGGCGTAATCGAAGAATCTGATAGTGCTTGGTCGTCACCAATTCTGTTAGTCAGAAAACCGGGCAAAGTTAGATTATGTCTTGATAGCCGCAAGGTTAACGAGGTTACAGTAAAGGACGCATATCCTTTGCCAAATATTGACAGCATATTGAGCAGACTTCCAAAGGCTGAATTCATATCAACAATTGATTTGAAAGATGCCTTCTGGCAAATTAATCTTGATGTCAAATCGAGAGATAAAACTGCGTTTACTGTCCCTGGTCGGCCATTGTACCAGTTCAAAGTAATGCCCTTTGGATTGTGCAATGCCCCACAAACCATGTCCCGCCTAATGGACAAAGTAATCCCATCCATCTTAGAACCGAAGTCTTTGTGTATCTAGATGACCTATTGGTGATATCCGAAACCTTTGCGAAACATTAAAGTGTTTTGAGAGAAGTCGCACAGCACGTTCGTTCATCAGGACTGACGATAAACATTGAGAAAAGGAAGTTTTGTTTGAGTGAAGTCCGATATCTTGGTCACATAGTTGGGAAGGGAATTATCCGCACGGATCCGGAAAAAGTATCCGCCATAGTGAATTTTCCGACTCCGAGATCTGTGAAGCAAATCAGACGGTTTTTGGGTATGTCCGGGTGGTACGGAAGTTCATCAAGAACTATGCATCAAATCACTTCCCCTCTTACGGATTTATTAAGAAGTAATCGGAAGTTCACTTGGAATGATGAGGCACAGAGAGCTTTTGATGAACTCAAGGCAATTTTGAGTACAGCCCCTGTCCTACATAGTCCGGATTTTTCCAAGCCATTTTTCATCCACTGTGATGCGAGCCATACTGGAGTAGGCAGCGTATTAGCCCAGAAAAACACGGAAGAGGGCGATGGAAGTTCCAATCGCATTCATGTCAAAAAAGTTGAATCCAGCGCAGAGGAACTATTCTGTCACGGAACAAGAATGTCCTGGCGGCATTACTAAGCGTAAAAAAATCCAGAGCATTCGTAGAAGGACATGCGTTTACAGTAATCACGGATCATGCTTCGCTGAAGTGGCTAATGACCCAAACCGACCTTAGTTCTCGCTTGGCTCGATGGTCACTGAAACTTCAAGGATACTCATTTAATATTGAACACCGGAAAGGCAGTCAAAACATAGTTCCTGATGCACTTTCGCGAGTAAATACCGATGATCTTTCCGCTCTTGAAGATCCAAATGTAGATACAATTCCGTCTGTTGTTGTAGATCCGTCTGGTCCTACGATTTCTTCACGTCTTGAAAAGGACATTGGGCTTTTCGTGGATTTAAACTCTCCACATTTTAATTCCGACGATTATGTACGAATGCGAGAAAGTATTACACAGAATGAGTCCCAGTTACCAGATCTAAAGGTCATTGATTCGTACATTTACAAACGAACTGAACACGCTTCCGGCGAACCGCTGCATGACGATCTAACATGGAAGTTATGGATTCCAAAACCTATGATCCATGAACTTCTAGTCAAAGCTCACGATGATCATTTGACGTCGCATGGGGGCATCAATAAAACCATTGAACGAATCCGAAAGTATTTCTTTTGGCCAGGGTCTAGTGAACGACGTTAAAAAACTACGTAAATTCGTGTGAAGTGTGTAAAGGCACTAAACACACCAAATTTTATAATGCGACCTCCATTGGAAAACCTTCTTCCACCCATCGAGTTTTCCAAAAGATTTATGTTGACTTTCTGGGGCCATATCCTCGATCACGTGCAGGAAATGTTAGGAATATTCATTATCCTAGACCATTTCTCGAAATTTCCTTTCTAAGACCCCGTAAAAAAAATTCACTGCCGATGGCCATTGTGCCATATCTTGAGGAACTGTTTCACATTTTTGGTACACCGGAAACTTGTGGTTTCAGACAATGGGACCCAGTTCAAATCTAATTATTTAATGAATTACTTCAAAATAGGAAGCTCAACATTTGTATACCGCTGTGCACTCTCCTCAAGCGAACGCATATCGGAGCGAGTCAACCGATCGGTTATTTCATTTCAGCCATTAAGGCGTATATAAACCCTGATCAAAGAGATTGGGATGTACATCTTAGCCATATTAGTTGCGCTTTACGCTCAGGGGTTCACAGTGCGATTGGTACAACACCTTATTTCATGGTTTTCGGTCAAAATATGATCACCAACGGATCCACTTATAGTCTCCTCCGCAAGCTACATATGCTGGACGACAGAACCGTCAAATTTAATAGAGAGGATTCCTGGGAGATCATTCACAATCGAGCAGGTGAATGTATGCAAAAGCAATATGTTCGAAATGAGCGAAATTATAACTTAAGGTCCAGAACTGTTAACTACAGTATCGGCCAGGTAGTTTTTCGAAGGAACTTCAAGCAAAGTAACTTTGAAAAAAAACTATAACGCGAAACTAGCACCTAATTTTCTAAAAGCTCTTATCAGATCCAAATGCGGTAACCTTTATTATGAACTTGAGGATTTGCAAGGGCGTTTAATTGGGACATTTCATGCTAAGGATATAAGGCAATAAATCTGTACTTAAACATATTTCCGTCTACAAGCGGGATGAGCTTTAAGTGTCGCTATCTCCCCTAAAATCTCATTTTGGCAGGGGGAATTTGAAGTAGCGCTTGTAGCCAAGGAGTCGAAAGAAAAATTAAAAAGAATACGCGTAAACAATTCTACTCCTAACTACAAAAACTACTCCTTTTGAAAATTCGAACATAAATATCTCGCGCCATCTAGTGTGAACAATTTGCTTGCATGTACTTTGTCTGTATGCGTGTTACCAAGTTTGATAGGAATGCGGGCAGCGATATTTTTCCCGCCGTTCATTGTCGATCTAACCGCCATTAAGTCAATTAGTCTTAATAAAATAAAGTTGTGAATAAGAAAATAAAATTTTCAACAGTGAAGTGAATTTCAAAAGTTGAAATTAAGCCAACAATTTCGGCTCAAAAATCTTCGCCAACTTTAAATCGTGAGTAGTCAAAAAAAAAAAAATAATTAAAAGCAAATTCATTAATTTAAATTAATAATTTTGCAGAAAATTCGGCAAAGTTATTTTAATATACACCTTTCCCCAAAGTGGTGCCATTTTCCAATACGGGTAAATACCATTTTAATACATTTTTTGTCGAAAATCAGTAAACGAAACTGATATTTTATGCAGAGTTGGCACCAAATCTTGTCTCGCACTTGTTGTTGTGCAATTTATGCGGAGACACAACAGCTGTGCAGCAACATCAACTCGGAGAAGTCTCTCTACCGATCGCTGTCTGGCTTCATATAGTCAAAGACCTCAGTGATCGCCGATTCTCTCTCAACGATGCCTGTATATAGTCCGACGGCTATAAAGACGAGAAGAATTAAAAATCGTCGGAAAATCGAGTGAAAAATTGTCGAAAATGCTCCACGAGAAGAAAACAGACTGATTTAACTGCGCGTAATTGAGATATACAAAACCAAAAAAAAAAAAAATTTCCGATAATATTTTATATCAGGAATTCTTCTATTCGAAAGCACCGATTTGTTTTTAGTACCAAGTGGTATATATTCCACAACATATGAATATTGGCTTACTCCTGGCTAAACAGTAAAAAAATATTCCCAACTGTAAAACAATATGTGTAATCAATGTTAAAATTAGTGTTATTTTAAGTAATTAGTGATATTGTGAAATGTTAGGTTATGTATATACATAAATCCTTCTATTGTTAGTACATAGTTTTATTAAGCCCTTAAGGTATGCAACGAAAATTTTGCTACTATTTTTAAATTTATTGAAACCTGAAAAGATTCCCTTGTGGGACACTTAAAATCACGATCCGCAATCCAATGCATAAACGCGAATAGTTTCTATCTAAATATCCTGATAAAAATTTTGTATTTAAAACAGATTGATTAAATATGGCGATTTTAACCAGATTTCTCGCATGAGATAAATTTCCTCTTGCTTAAAATCTGGAGGCCATATTCGTTAAGTTCTCGCGCGTGATTGTGGCATAGTTTTCTCTCTACTCTCCCTCTCAGCAAACAGGCGACGACAACAACAACAGGCCCTTCCAGCATGAAAGATCTTTCATCGTGGGAGAGCGACATGTAATCAGATATGTAAGTGATCAATAACAAAAAAAAAATTTGAGCACAGTTTGTTTGGAAGCTTAGAGTTACCACCTTTTGTATTATTTTCTATAAAAATTTGTTTTCAATTTGAAAAAAAAAATGGAAAGCAAATGAGGAACATTTTCCAATCGTAAATTGCATTATATAAAAATAAAAGAATAAATATTAAATTTTCTTCCGTTCGGTGTGAGGTGGCAACTCTATGTAGAGTGAAGTCTGTATTATATTCTATTTCATTTTATAGATTAAAATCGTAATCAATTTTGATACATTATTTATGCATTGAATTACAAGTTAACTTTGTTTTAAATTTTAGTAGGGTCTTATGGCAACTCTGTTGCAAAACGTAAACATTAAGCCGCGCGCAGCTGACCGCGAAAGTCTTTGTCTGCTGTGTAGTGATTCTTAAAATCATAATATAATTTCCAATTTCCAATCCCCAAAATATTTGCAAAAATTAGCATTGCGAATAGATTTAAGTATTTTTGTGATTTTTTTTTATTTTTGAATTATATATGAATTATTTGTAAATTTATTATGTCTGTTTAAATTTTTAAAATCTGATTTCTGGATGATGTTGTAGGTAGGGTTCATGGTGTCAAAGGGATCACTTCGAGCGTTGATTTTTTTTGGATTTTGAGTGATCAAGGTCGGGAGGGTATATTGTGGTGGCAGTAACATCAGTCGCCATATTCAAATGAGAAGTCGGTTACCTGTTCCTCTTTCCATCCGTCCCTCTTTCGTTAACTCTCTTTGACTTCTGACCTCTTCTACTTTGAACTTCCGTCTAGCTCTCTTTCGTTCCCTCTGAACCATCTCTCTCAATCTCTTTGTTGTTGCACGTTTTTTTTAATAATTATGTCGTGTGGCCGAATTCAGTGATGGCGGCCGGAACTTTACACCCACCCAATAGCCGACGAGCCGGAGCCGGAACCCGAAGCGTGCATCCGTTGTGTCACTGAGCTTGGTTATATGCTACAAACAATCAGCAACAGATTGATGGGAAGTAAACGTAATAAACGATATTGCGTGTGGAGTGAGTGGCGTCGATGGGGCGTCGTTAGGCACGAATGGCTCGGTCGACTGGTGGGTTTGGTATTGTTGTTACATTTTTGTTTGTTTTTGCATCAGAATTGGCACCATAATAATAACGGCAATGGCTGTTTTTCAGTTAATTTCATGGTTGTTTGGTTGGTCGGAGGGTTGGAATCCTTGTTGTTTTTGTAGCTAAATGTCGCAATGTTTTAATAATATAATTCGAATTGTTGTTGTGAGTTGACAGAGTAAGACAGAAAAGGTGTGGGAGAGATTGAAGAAGAGAGTGAGAGATATTTTCTGCATCGCGATATTGAGGAAATAATTACTTTTTGAAATATTTCTTACAAATGTAACATAATCAAAAAATAATATTAAAAATAAAAATACACAAAAAAACTATTAAAAAATAAACTGAAAATAATAAAAATATAAGAGAAAAAACAACAAAAAATAATGAAAAAATTTAAAAAATTAATAATAAAAGAAAGTAGAAATGAATACAAAAGAAGAAAACCAACAGGAAATTAGAATAACTATAGTAGAATAAAATAATAATAAAATCATACAGATTCCTTTAATGTGCATTCAAGGACCTCGACGTCCTGGCGTCGCTGGCGATGACGACCTCGTTATGGCGTCTTGTGCAACCTTCCTGTGGATGTTATTTTTGTTGTTAGTGGTGTTGTTATGTTGCTGGAGTCGATAATGATGTTTAATGAAGTACTTGGAAATGTAGTAATTATGTAATAAATATAATGATAAATGTAAATTACAACGCGTGCCCTCGTTGAATGGTCTCCAAGAGACGTAGAGGGCTCAAGAATTTGGGGTCGAGGTGGGCTAGAGAGAGTGAAAGATAAAGAAAGTGTCGCCGACGCGAAGGAAGTCGCTTCATTTAATATTTCAATTTTATTGTTTAATAAGAAATTATGGCATCATTGTGATTCGATTGACATACACCGAGGTTGTAAGAATCCATGGAAGCAACGTTGGTATGGCCATAAAACATCAATGAAATAAAAGCGTATAATCTATATCTATATCTATACTAATATATAAAAGAAGAAAGTTGTATGTTCGACCACAAATATCAGCTAAACCGCTGAGAATGTTTCCATTTCTATATTTTTACTGGTTAGCCATCATATCAGAATAGGACATAGGCTATATAAATTTAACATTAACCATTGGGGATTTAATTAAAATTAAAAGAGAGTTTTCCATACAAAATTCTCTCTCTCATATTTCGTTGTCATGGTTTTATGTTGTTATTTTTTGTTTGAGATAAAATTCCATTTGATGTTCTCTCTCGGTCAAATTCAATGTCAACTCGAATACACTACAAAAAGTCAAAATGACAATGAAATATTGACGTTTATAAAAATTAATTTACATTGTTTGGAATTGTTTTGGGCAAAAATTTAAAATATTAAAACCATGAATTTCTCTAAGATAAGACAAATGCAAATCATTTTAACCCTAGGATGGGCAACTGGGCCTGATGAGGCCCATTTTCAGTTTAAACATGAATATTTTTTTTGTTTCTTTATTAATCGATCTGATATTCCATGACTTCTTGCCGCTATGCTTCCTGAGTACAGAAAAAAAATCGAGTCAATCGGGTTTAGTTGGTAGAAGAAACTTTTTTGTTTACTGTGTCAACATCGAAAGTTACCTACTGGGCCTGAGTAGGCCCAGTCCACATATATGTGTCTTTAGCCTGATTTTAGTGCGCTTTATTAAGATATTGATAGCTTACACTTTCAAAATTGGTTACGTTCGGTAAAAATATGATTGAGCCAAATTTTTTTCCCGATCCGATGTGGGTAAAACGTAGCGCATGTGTCCAATTCACTTCAAAGTGGTCCAATTTTGGAAACTCTTCACATATCGTTTATAGCTTCTCCGGGAAGACTCGTAGAGGGGTCAAATGTATAACCAGGTCCTATTATTTTTCAACTCTCAATATTTCACCCATACATACCGACCCCCTATCTGCCCCCCTTCTGGAGGTCCCCATACAAAATGCTAATTTTTCATACATTACAAAAACTCACTCTAACTATCCAGGAGTTAGTCCTACGGAGCTCAATTGTATTACGAGGTCCTATTATTTTATTACCCCCAACATTTCACCCATACATATCTACCCCCAATCTGCTCCCCTTCTGGGGGTCACCATACAAAAACTCAAAAATTAATAAAAATCTAGAAAAAAAACCCCCGGCATGACTCGTAGAGGAGTCCAATGTATAATCAGGTCCAAATTTTTTCCAACTCCCGACATTTCACCCATACATACCTACCCTCTATCTGGCCCCCTTCTGGGTGTCCCCATACAAAAAACTCATCAAAATGGGATTTCATGTATTAAATACTGCTATTGATGCTATGAAAGATATACTAAAAAGTTATATAAAAGTTAGACCATTTGGTTCTTCTCGCTTGTTGAAAATTGTTTTTTGTAATTGGCGATGACTAATAATAAATCTTGAAACTCCGCTTCTTTCCGGCAGAGACTCTCGTTGTAGTCTTGGACCATCTTCACTCCTCTTTCTGCCGTATCGTTCACCACTCTCAACTTCTGGCCAATTTTTACAGCTTCTTTGTAGTCTTCGACCTCATCCCAAACGGTTGGAGGTTGATTTAAAAAATCTTAAGATAATTGTGACGAAATCGCTTAATTCGATGATCATGAAATCGTCGTTGACGTCTTTGAGTTTCATTGTTAGTATTTTACGCCGCTGTGTCTGATTACATTAACTGCACGAGCAGGTGTCTTTACATGCCAAACTTAGAACACACGCTATATGAAATGATTGTTCTTCGAATTTATAGTGTAGTCCGAATTTATAGTTTAATTTCATTTTCTTACACATACTTATGCATACTTATATTAATAAATCAAATAAATAAAATTAAAAAATATATATATTTTTTTCTATCATCCTTTCATACTATCCTTTTCGGGAGGACTAACTGTGCAAAAATATATGCCAAAAATATATACAATATATAAGAGATCATATATAACATATCGTAGGATATTAATAGCACACATATCTACACAATAGCACGCAATAAAAGGTACAAACTCTCGATTTATACGCATGGGCCTCTTCAGGCCCAGTAGGTTATGTTAGCGCCTCCGAGTGTGTTGCCCATCCTAGGGTTAATGCATAACTACTAACATTATTCTATCGTAAACTAGCTTGTTACGACATTCCTATTGGCTAAATCTAAACAATTGTAGTGCAATCCAATCCTTGATATCTCCGTCGATACGCGTTATTTCGCGAAAAGGACGTAAATTCGTAACGACTTCTAATTTTTCGAAAATTTCATAATTCAGGGAATTTGTTATGTAAATCTTAAATCCTTCATAACTCCGTTAATACGCGTTATTTCGCGAAAAGGACGTTAATTCGTGACGACCTCTAAATTTTCTAAAATTTCATAGTTAAGTCAAATTTTCATGGAAATCTTAAAACGTCTTGAGAGGCGTTTAAGTTTACGTTTTTGTCGCTGAACCATATCCCTGATGAAATATCATATTAAATTAATGACAACTAAGAACTTAAAAAATGAATAAATGCTGTGCTTTTGCTCATTTTACGAGTGTTGTTCTCAGTATTCAACTACTCCGATATCCTTAAACCTGCTGCTAAACTCTAACTATTATTTATCAATATCATTATTGTTATTGGAAAAAAATACCCATGTGATTCTGTTTAAGGAGCCTTAAGCAAATAAATTTAAATTGCTTTCTTAATTAGATATATATGATTTTAAGGAAATATATTGATTCGAAAGTAATTTTATGTGCACGGAGTTTATCCATCCGGTAATTCTGGGGGAAATATTTCCTAGTAGTATTATACAAATAAATCGACCTTTATTTAGATGCTTTGAAATATAGAGAAGAATAATTTGAGAAAGTATTTCTCTTTTAGATTTTATGAACACTTCAAAACCACTATTCCTTTGGAAATTAAGTGACCTCCTTCAGCTGTCGACAGAAGTTTGTACTATCCTTCTCCCTCTGCGACTCAACCGTTCCGATGGACTTTCCATTGAACATTCTAAGCACAATCCTAAATATCTCAGATATTTTGCAGCACTCCTTCCTCTGCTTCTTCTCACATTCCATGATTTTAATGACCAACGCTAGTATCCACCTTGAGTGAAATTTAAAATGTATTTCAATCATTCCGATGAAATTTCAATTTAGCCACATGGACCAGAACCATAATAAAAGAGAGATAGATGTAGAAGGACATAGTCAGCAATATTAGTCACCCATAATGAATGGGAAAGCAGTTGAAAATCGAAAGTTAGAAATCGAAAACCTTGTGAGAATGAATAGAATCGAGGAAAAAAAATAAACAAAGAGTTTTGGAGGAAATAGAGCGACAGGCCATGGTCAATGCCAAGAGCACGTTCACAGCTCGGTATCCTGACGAATCCTTTGTCCGAAGAGAGAGAGAGAGAGAGAGAGAGAGAGAGGGAGAATGATAGGAAGAGAGGATCGAGAGAGAGAGACAGAAGGAAATCTCCGGGTTAAAGCAGAGGAGAGGTGGAGCTCATGCTTGTCACTGCCAAAAAAATCACAATAAATATCAAGTGGTTTCTTAAACTACGTTAAGGCAGATTGAGATGAGGCATGGTTGGGAGCGAAATTTCAGCTGCCTGACATTTGATGGAGAGATTTTGTTTGGTTGACCCGTGCCACACACTGGAAGGGTTGAAGGTGACTCGAACTAGGACGCGAACACAAACAAGTTTTAGCAGCTTCAGAATCGATTCATTGATTTTCACTCAACCTCTTCTTGTTTGCCTCACGGCCCCTCGTCTTCGTTGTTCATTTTTTGCTTATAGTTCTTGGTTACTTCGTGACGTCTTCGAGGCTCCCCCAGGACCCTTCGCTCCCTTGTGGCTCGAACAGACGTGATGTACATACATGACTTTATTTTTTCTTGGAAACACGTGCTTGCGTATGTGTGTGAGGGTCAATTTTTTTTTTTCAGTAAATTGATTGCCCTTGCCGGTCCCCCGAGAATTCTCTCTCTCGTGGACGGATTCGTATTTTTTGCCCATGTTTTTTATTTAATTGATTTCATTGAAAACCATGGCTATGGTCGATCTATCGCTTGACAGCTTGATATATGTGGTCATGGTCAAAGAGGATGAAAAAAAGAAAGGAGGAAGACAGAGAGAGGAAGAAAAAGAGAGGCAAATATAAAATCCCATGATTGGAGGAACTTTCTAGGTGGTCAAGGAGAAACTTTGCGGTGATGCTATTATTGATGAATTTTGTAAAAATAGCTAATCAATATATGAAATACAAATGAGTCATCGATAAGTTTAGCAACAACAAAAATAATCACAACAACAACAAAAATATGTACAACAATAACATCACTTCGTACAATAATAACTATCCTATGGTTCTAACCCAAGACATTTTTCTCGTCTCCTTCACTTTTGAAAGATGATCGAGCGACGTCAACTTTGGTGAAACTCACTCGCATCAGATGAAACCCTTCCTATTGACCTCTATGAAAAAATTCCCATCATCCTCAGCTTCTCCTTCTTCTAACTAATTCTAAGCCATTGTAGTTCGGTTTACGATAACTTTTAAACCTGATTCGGCGGAGAAATTGAGAAGCCAACTGGATCCTTTGGCCCCATCATTGCTTTTTCTATAACGAAAATGTGCAACAACAATGCACATCGCACATCATGCATCATGGCCGCCAAAATACAACACAATTTGTGGATAATTGGCAACGCTAGGAATGAGAACTGAAAAATAGACAGACAAGTTGGGTTGAGATGAGAATAGATAGTTGAAAGAATGACTAAACGGATAGATCTGTGGATGTGAAGTTGACAACGAGGTTGATGGACCGATGGACCAACGAGACGATGAACGGACAAATTCAGTTGACCCCAAGGAATTGCGATCAAATTTCGGTGTCTTTTTCCCTTTTGTTGAACATTTCATGAATACATGAACACCACGGGCACGTGTATTTCCACGTTTTATCATGCGAATTGGTGAAAGAGAGAGGACAATGGTAAGACGAGAAAGAGATTGGTTAGAGAGGAGTTCGGAAAACAGTTTAAATGGAGCCGGGAATTGAAACGAAAGGTGAGGTGGGTTCTGATGGTTTTTAGAGTAAGGATTCGGTTGCGATAAGGTCGACCGGTCGACGAATTGAGTCGAGGTGCCTGGGATGCCATGGGATCCGATCCAATACGATACGATAGGGAACTATATTCCATCTCAATTTCAAATATGGCTCATAAATATAGCATTTGAAACCGGGGACGAAAAGCACCCGATTTCGGCGTAGGTGCAAGGGTGAGAGGGAAAAAGACAGAGAGAATGTGTGATAGAGAGGTCGAGGTAGTTTCGGCCGTAGGGAGAGAGACCGCGAATGTATTCCATTAAAGGATGTTGATTCAACGGTTTGCAACTCGCAAAATGTCAGTGAAATGTTAGAGAGAATGTGAAATGCAGATACCATGCGGTGAGAAAGAGAGAGAAAAACAAACGAGAGAGAGTAAAGAGTAGAAAAAGAGTAAAGGGAAGGCTTCAAGGAGCGAAAGTACTTGAAGGTTATTGTTGTTACTAGGGATTTGCATGAAAAAACAATAAACGAAAATAGCCGCCGTTCGTATAAGAGTATGCAAAACCGAAACCCGTAATTAATTTCTCAGAAGAAAACCTCGAATAAGAGCATGAATAAGAAAAATTAAGGTATGAAATTTGATAATTAAGGCCTAAAACAATGATGAAAATATTATTACTCCTGAAATTCAATTTATTCGAAACGCATACAAATTGCTCCAAAACTATAAAACCTTCTGCCAAATGTCAAATGTTTGACAAGCGTTAATTATAGTTGGTTGATATCAAATCTTCCCTCTCTCTCTTTCTTTCACCCTTTCTCTCTCTGGCTCACTGTAATTCGATTTTTCTCCCCAAGAGGCCGAGAGTCGAAAAGTTTAAAATCCCTTTTGGTTCGCCTAGCGTGGAAAATTTGTGGCCACGAGCAAATATGTTTTTCCATCGACGTTGTTTTACGCTGTAGTCTGAGACAGAGGGAGAGAGAGAGCGTGAACGAGTGAGAAGGAGTGTTTAAGAGTGATGATTGAAAAGGGCGGCGGTTTTGATGCCGGAAATTCGCATGGTAACGATTAAAATTTTACTGTTTGATGAATTAATTATTCACGCACACTCGCACGAAATCAATTCACGAAATCAACACACACATATACAAATATCGACAAACACTGCCATGAATTATTAATTACTTAATGCGCTTGTTGTTGATATTTAATTCCTCGTTTTGTTTCTATTTAATGCTTGTTTTAATTTTGTGCTGTTTGTTTTGTATTTATTATTTTGTTCGGTTTCCGACAGCTTTGAAATAATTTGAAATATTAATTTGGATAAAATTTCGCAAATAGATTGACTCCGTCGTCAACCGATTTCACCGTTCGGTCTCATTTGTCCTTGCGGAAGTTTTCAATTAATTAACAGTTGTGGTTTTTCCATTGTTGTTGTTCAATGAGCCTCGTTGAAGGCCATCAAAATTAATTAGACGAAACTCATACCATAGGCAACTCTTCTCATGAGCTTCTATTCATATCTCGACCACTCTATTTCTCTAGTCTTTCCTTTAAAGTTTTGGCTTAATGATAAATTGCCTTTCTTTAATTTTTACAAATAGCTTTTTACAATTGCTTCATCCTCCATTCACTTTTTTGTGCTTCATGTTCTTCGTTCCGCTCTCCTCGCCAACCAACTCTGTCACTTCATTTCCGATTTACTGACTGCAGTGCTATGAACTACTATTGATCTTGAACTTCAAGTCAATTACTATTTGCAAATCCATTCGTTGGGTATAATAAATTACAAATTAGAAATATGGTGTGACAGAAAGTGAGAGAGATAGATAGAGGGAGAGGGAGAAAGGGGAAAGAGAGAGGAAGAAAGAGAGAAAGTGGAAGAGTGATAGAAAGAGAAATAATGGTTATTTATTTATTTGAATTTTATGTCAGGATCTGAAAATTTTGCACACGTTGCATTTGCGGATTCATTGATTCACAGTTCGTTGGTTTACATCCGGTTTCCGTTAGCAAATAGATTCTCCCTCTTTCACACAGATACAGAAATTTACAGTGCCTGCTTGTAAACAGAACTCACTAACATAAAATTGTACCCGTGACACTGGCTGGGCTCGGATCCAGTTCGAGGAGCTTAATGAAAGCAATTTCAGCTGACACTTGACACAAATTCCCGTAACCGGCATCTGCCTACTGTACTTTGGGTTCCCTTCACCGCTCTGTAGTCAGTTCACCCATCCACCACTTAACCACCCCACCACATCACATCCCACCTCACACAGCTCAACCATTCTTCCTCGAGAAAGCTTCTCAAGCGACCCTCACCTTTAACCTTCTTCTCATCCCACTTGCTCCTCCTCGTGAACTGCTCGCTCTCTCGTTCGCTCTGTCAGTTTCTCTCTGATTCACCTCCTCCACCATCCCTTTCTCCTTCCTCACCACTCAGCATTCCCCTTGGCCTCCTCTTCGTCTGGCACTGATGCACAATTTAAATCCATCTCCCGCGGTGTCCGTCCGTCTGCCTGTCGTTCTGTGGCATATATACCAAGCCCTCCATGCGGCCAAGGTTGCTCTTGTCGGCCACACTCAGTGGGCCGAGGTGGCTTTCGTCGTTGTCACAGTCGTTACTCTCGCTGTCGTCATCATCGAAATGCGATCCCTCGTAAATCGTTATGAGGATTGCAATTGTGACGTTGGCAATGAACACCGGAAAAGCACGCCGAAATGGAAAAAGGGAGACCACAGCGATGTGAATCCTCATGTGGATGCGAAAACGGAAGCCATGTTTATGGTTCTCATGCCTTGCGCTGAACTTCGAAATAATTCCCAGTCTTCAAATGGATGGGTTTCAATTAAAAGGACATAAAAGACCAACCGAACGACTAAGGGAAACTACCACGACTGAGTACTTTTCTTCGACCACTCTTCACTTACACTGTAGTTGTAGAAAAGTGAAAGAAGTGCTGTTACAAATATCCTGACAGTGCAGTGAAAGGAGATAAACAGACAGAATGACAGATAGACAGACAGGCAAGACAATCGCCACACGATTCTCTTGTTTATAAGAAAATGTATTACTGTGTCGCAAATTTATATGAATGTTTCTTGTTATTGTGGGTGTTGTAGCTGTCGTTGTTAGTTTGTTGTTGTAGTAGAAGCAATCCTGTAAGTTTAATTGAATTTTTGTACATTGAAACTATGTCATGAAAAGTTCTTTATCTCTAGTTCTCAAACTCTCTCACTATAATATTTTCGCCCCCTTTCCTTCGGCATTATCAAACTCTATCTTTCTCTCCCTCTAATGTCTGTCTTATTTTCTCTCTTTCCCACTTCCTTGAAACCCTCCTGTCTTCCTACTCAATTTTCATTGTTCTGGTAAATTTATGAATAATGAATGAAGTGCTACGAGTGTAACTAACTGAAGCAAAGAGAATGCATGGAATTATGTAATGACTAACGCAATGTCCGAGGATGGCGGAAGAGAAGAGAAAAGATGAACGAACGAAATAACGATCGGAAAAAGGACGAAAAGGAATTTGCAAAATTAATTTACTGCATGAATTTGATACCGAATTTTCAATTCTGAGTGCAGGTTGTATCCTTATTGCGGTCACAAAGGATCACTATATCAAATAATCTTCTCGTAGGGAACAGAGACCTTAGTTATTTCACATGACTGTTTATATTAGTATATGTATGTAAGCTCGACAATGGACAAGAGAATGTGACATGAGATTATTTCACATTGTGTCCTTTGCGTAATTATCCTCTCGAAAGGCTTTTGGTTCCGAATCCTGGGAGACTTGCTTCTAGATCTGAATCTCAGCTGAGGAGATTTTATAACAAGAACGAGATAAAGAGAGAGTTTGAGTAGAGGTTGGTACAATTATTGCAAATGTTCGCAAATTTAATTGGAGTAAATCTATGTTCTTAGTACTTTTATTCAACCACTCTTCACTTACACTGTAGTTGTAGTTGTAGAAAAGTGCAAGAAGTGCTGTTACAAATATCCTGTCAGTGGCGCCCTTGCTAATGGCTGAAGTGCGCTTCCGATCCATTTGTTGAGCTTTTATGTATATTATTTCTTCAGTATACGCTTGTGTTTTTGTCAATGTTCCTATTTTTCACATTGCTGCTTGTTATTGTGTTATTGTGCTGTTGAAGCGGCTGCTTCACTTGTAGTATTTGCTTTTTATCGTTGTTGTTCTATAGCTCTTTAAATTACCGTCAGCACCACTTAAGCCACTTGAGATTAGTTCAACTATAGAGAATCTAAGATACAAAGATTGTACCAGAGAAGGTGTGCGAGAGAGTGGGAAATAGAGGGAGTAAAATATTGTGTGAGAAAAAAAAAAGACAGAGAAATACTACAAAGACGATGAGAAACCTCGAGGTACAAACTGGGACTAGAGACAAATAGACAATGAAAAGGAAGAATGTGCATGTGTATTGCTGGTGGTTGCAAGTAAATGGATCTATAATGCAATATCCTTCAATGTCCTTGACTGCGTTGCACTCTTCTCTCCCTATTCCTCCCTCCTCCTCCATCTCCATGTGGTCTCCTGTTCAACGAGCCAGATTCTATTTAATTAGTGCTAATTCCTACTAATTCTTCTGTAATTTAATGAGGAATAAAGTACTACAGTAGAATGGATTGGAAATACGAGGTTTAGAAAAAATATTTACCTATTTCTTTATAGTACTTTTTCCTCTTGGGGATCTATTGAATGTACATTATTATACAAATGTAGAAACAATAGTTAATTCCAGAGACTTGACAATACATTTTTTAATAAGTTAAATGGTATAAAATATTATAGAGATATTGTAGGTTTGATATATTTTGAAAATTAAAGTTAATTGATATACACTAAATTTTTAAATTAATTTTAAATTTTATTTTTAATAGACTATTTTGATATGTATCAAATTATTTATGTTTGTATTTTGTATCAATAAATCGATTCATTAATCCGCCCAACCTTTATTACCTCACTCACCTATCATCAGATCAAATTAATGTAATGAACACGTTTGGGTTTATGTAACGTGGCCCTGCTTCCAATTAAAATAAATGTTTTATGCTTCTAATTTTCTCTCTGAACTTCGTGTCTGTCTTCATGAGTTCTTCCGATCCCATCAGTGATTGTTTTCCCATCTTCTTTCTCCATTGTCAACTTGTGTCATCTACCGTGAATGTCAACAATCGACCTCGAATCCTTTTGTTCGTCCACCATGCGGAGAGCTAGTGAAATAGAAGGTAATGAATTTAAATCGATTGAAATCTGGCTGGGAAGTCTTGTCCTCTTATTCCCATCCTCCTCCAACCAATTTAAATGATTCAGCTCAAGGTCATCAGCTTCTGTTGAATCCGGGTGCTCCTATGTCCGAGAAAGAGAAAACAATTTAAATTCCATCTTGCGTAGTTTTTCCCTTTCCAGCAATGAGTGGAGAGGTTTGAGAGATTCAGGAACTGGAATCTCAGGATCTTTATTTACTCTTCTGGTTCTGGCCGGGGGAAGAATAAATTACTGAAAGCTTTGAATTTCTTGTTCTCGACGGAGGTTCCAAGAATCTCTTGGAAAGCTGTTTGAATTGCACATCCACCTCGATCTTCTGCCTCAAACTTCTTTAACCTTCTTCAATCCACATCAACCCATTCAACCCCCTCCTACTACAACCAATTACATCCATGCATTTTCCTACAGTGGTATTTTTCAATTGGAAAACGGACTTGGGAAATCCATTAAAAGTATTCATCGAGAGGACATGCGTTTGAAATTTTACTAAACGTGGTTGGAGCTCGCATAGACATTTAAATGATGGGAAACGAAACACAATCAATCTCGAGCACGTTCCGAAAATAAATGGTCTACAGAGAGAAACTAATAGAGGGAAAGAGTAAATAAAATAACGACAAATCTATATAAAATAAAAAATTTCAAAAAGATAAAACGAAACTAAATTTCTTATATTTACCAATGTAAAAAAAACAATAAAGAAATAAAAAACAAAAAATAGAAAATTTAATTTCAATTTTGGTTGGTGATACTGAAACACATCAACGTTTTTCCGCCCACGACTACATCCCGTTCCACCCATCCCGACTGCTTTTCTATCTTTTGGCTCCCGCCCTTGAGAAACGTTTCGGGCTTCGTTTCCCTCCTCTCTATAACCTTCCTCACCTTCCTCGCTGCTTTGTCATTTTCTCTCCAAGTCTTTTCCTTGGTTTGATGCATTAACAATTTACACTCACCTGCAATGTTTGCACACAGTTCACAGTTCAGCTCTGTTGCCAAAAATCAAAGCCCAAGGATTATGTTTTTAAAGGAGAAAAACGATAACTAGGAAAGTCGAAAGAGAAATGACGAATAGCTAGCTAGCAGAATAGAATAGAAAATGGGACAAGAAGACATTACAAACAGGATTAGCGAACTTCATTAGTGGATTCGGCCGGTTTCGTTTTTGTAGAGAAAGAGTGAAAGGGGGAAGATGAAAAGGAAGAGAGGAAAGAAGAGGAAGGACGGGAAGGAATAGGGAGGGCTGAGATGGGGAGGCAAACCTGCATGTCTTCACCTCGTGTCTGCAATATGACTCCACGTGACACCGGAAGGGGCGACGTCAGCAGTGCGCCTAGGGCTGGAGTTAAATCTGGAATCACAGTGGAACCATTGTAATGTGAAGAAAATATAAATATTTGGTGTTGTTTTAAAAAAAGTATTTGATATAATAAAACATGTTACATATAACATTTTTAATAAATAATTAATAAAGAAAAAGTATTAATTTTTAAAATTTTTGTTATTTAAAATTTATTTTGCATACATAAAGATTTCTTATGTTTCTTTCTGTATTTCCCCACTGTCAGCCGCTTCTGCTACCTCGACTCTACAGTGCGCTTTCAAAATTTTAAATCCTTCTGCAAGTACATTTTCCACAAAGGAGCAAAAAGAGAAAAATCGCAAAACTTGCAAACATTTCTACCCCACCCAATAGGCGAAGGTAGGGCTGAGTGAGGGTCGATGTCTCCGCCATCGATCCCTGACAGGTGCTCTTCTCTCAAAGCTACATCCTTCGAGCTGAGCTCTGGCAGCGAGCAAATGGCATCCTTAAGCCAGGCTCACCACCAACGAAGACCGTGATCAAGATGGTGGTGCGGCATCGTGCGCTCCCCAGGCGGATGGAGGTACTCAGAGTTTGAGCACGGTTCAGTTGATAAATGGTTAGAGCTCGGAGCAAAGGTGATTACGCAAGTCTCGTGATTACTCGTCTCTCTCATCTTTATTGATTATTTATCCTTTTTAACCTACGAGGCAACGAATCATCTTGGTGAAGGGCGTGTGTTGGGGGATGGTGCTGAGGGCGTGATCTCGGTTCTGTGGTATTGATTTTGCTATTGCTTTTTCTGAAACGTTGATTATTTTTAATTCGTTTTTATGCAGTGTTTATGTTACTGCAGCAAATTCTAATGGTATTATTCTTGTTGTTCCTGATGATGTTTTTCCTCTCTAATTCCTCTTTCGGCTACTTTTTCTGGGTTTTAGAAATTGAAAACCATGAAATGTTTAGCGCAATCGGCTTAAAGCCGACGTCATATCTTTTTATACCCGTAATCAAGAAGGTGGTGTGACATCGTGCGCTCTCCAGGCGGATGGGTAAGGGTATATTCACTTTGTCCTTCCGTTTGTAACACAGACGGACGACAGACAGACGAACATGGCTAAATCGACTCAGGAGGATACGCTGATCAAGAATATATATACTTTTTCATACCTACACACCTATTTCTATAACAAATTCAACATCTACCACAAAAAGACTGACATCAACAATAACGAATAACAATAACAAAATCAGAATACAATTAAGCATCTGCAAACAAAATATTTCAGTTCTTTCTGATTTGAATACAACACAACTCTGTTTAAAAATTCACCGCAATCCTTCTTATCTCCCTCACTCTCTCCATCTGTCTCTATCCTCTCAATACTAAATCCCTCTCTCTCTCTCTCTCGGTTTGCTCTTTCTCACTCATCCCTTTCCTATTACTTCAATCCTATTACTTTAGCCCAACGTAAATATTTGTATGCAAAAGAAAGAATTTTCCTGTCCCACGCCCATACTAAAGAAAACGGAACAACAACTCATATGTGAGTGATACAGAGTGAGAGAGAGAGTAAGAAGCGGGCTCACATACGATGCTCGCACTGCCGGAGACGGAAACGTGGTATTCGCGAATTCTAATCATACCGTTCTCTGCGGGACGGAGGCGGCATTAGAACAGAAAACGTTGGATATGAAATATACTTTTATTATTTATGTGCGATAACATAAAAAAGTCAACAAAAGCAACAACGCCCAGAAGAAGAAGACCACAGAAACAAACACCGACCGGTAGCAGGCGTCACGCTGTTTTCCGCTGTGTCGTCATAACTCCTCGTGGCCGGATGCCGACTTTTTCGCTTACGTTACGTTATGACGTTATTAGGCAGGTTCTGACGTGAGGGTTTTGTTAGTTGGGCGGATGGAATGTGAGAGGAAATAGAGCTGGAGCCAATACATAGACTGATGGGCATTTCATCGATCGTTTATTTATTGCTCCTACTGTTTTCTCTCAATATGCACCAGATCATCTTCCCCCAATGAAAAATCATTATTCCAAACTTCGGTACATTTTCGTTTCCATTTTAAATTTTACACGTATTTCATGAACAACGTAATATTTTTCAACTCCATAACATTACGTAGTTGCACGTAGCAGTAAACAAATTAATTCAATTATATTGAAACGAATGAAGACTAAAAAAATATGTTCATGTAAATTTAATTAAATATAGTTTTCTCATTGCTTTAAATTGCATTCTATTGACTTGTTTCTGATGAAATATTTAAATAGATTCAGTTTAGTGATTTATATATCTCATGAATGTTAGTTTAATTTTAAATGCTTTATTTGTGTCGTGAATAATTCCGAATATCGCATATTTTGAGCCACAAAAGTACAGGATGTGGAATTTTTTCCACGATTTTTAGGAATTTTGATATGCGGATGTTAATGGCGGATAGGTGGTAAATGGCGAACTACAATTAAAAATGGACCCACCCAATGCCACGCCCACAAATTTTGAAAATGAAACGGTGTGGAACCCGTTCAACCGATTTTTTTGAGTATGTGGTTCTGAATTGCGTATAATTGGATAATGGCGGAATATAATCAATAATAGACCCGCCCGTTTAATCGATTTTTTTACAAACAAATTATGAATACGCCTAAAAATTAAAAAAAAGTCATCTGGCACAAAAAAATAAATTAAAATAACATAGCAGATAATGTAGGGTACTGAGGATTGTACTAAAAATCATGAGATGTGTAACCGATCAAGAATAACTTTTTTTCTCGATTTTCTAAATCGCTGTAACTGTGTTGACTTCAGATGGATCAAATGCATTACCAGAACCTATTATTATTTTACTTGAGTGATTTTTTATTATTTTTGCAAAAATAGTTCTATTTTTTCTTTGCTTTTTACATTCAAGTTGAGACAAGCCATAGCTTTACAGTTAGCATTGTATTAATCATTGATTTAATTATGATATGTCCGCTTCGGTGAAGCAGTGGTATAGTATAGTGTTTTGCTTTAATCCATAAAATCCATAAATATGGATATCCGCTGCGAAGCAGCGTCGTTATAAGGTACTTGGTCGCTGCGAAGCACCGAGCATGTACTAGTATTTCATATTTTGCTGGTTAGATATTTTCCCTTACATTTTTTTTATGGTTTAAATACTGATAACAACAAAAATAACTACCAAATAAATCAATAACACATTACATTTTAATTTGGAACTTCCGCGAAAGCAATGGGTCGCACTGACCAATGGAAATTTTACAACAGGTAACATCAACATGCTGACCACGTAAAATTTTACATATATACATGACGTGTGTATACCTAGGTATAAGTGTTTGTGTGTATACGAGTGTTAACGTTTGTGGGTCGCAAATAATTTCCCAGTCCATTTCATTTGTGAAATTGATTTTTCACTTCTTTAATATTTAATTGCGCTTTTGCGTGGCTTTTAAGCAGCGATCACTCAACTTATGTGCATTAGCGTTTATGTGTGGTTTGTTATGGCGGTTAAATAACGATTACAGTGAATTAGGGTGTGACCAACTAGAAGCAGTTTTGAGACTTGCACAGTAATTGAAAAAAAATTCATAATATATTTTCTTTTTCAACAAAAAAAAAGAATCTTTTTTTCTCAAAAAATGATTTTTCATTTTTTCCCAAAAATATAATATCATAATTTTTTTCTTAAAAGATCGTTTTCAAAAATTATTACTAAAAAAAAAATTTAAATTTTTCCTTAAGTTTTTTATGAAAATTTTTCCATTTTATACAAACAAATAATTTGTAAAATATTGAAATTATTTGTAATAGTTGAAAAAATAATATTAATAAAAAAGTGAGTGATATTTAATTCAGTAGACTTCATTTAAATCATTTCACCAGTTTATAATACCTCTAAGGTCTGCATTTTCGTGGTTACCTTTAAGCGATTTGAAATTTGAATTTTCTTTCATGAAAATTTGAACGGATGCCAAGCAAATGTTTCTACTTTTTTCTTCGTATTTTACTTCTAATTCTTTTCTCTCCTCCAACATCGCTTCTTATTCGTTTCTTGCTCTTCTGCTTCGTGGAATTCTTTTAAATTCTGCGAATTTCTTTTAATTTACTGACAACAGTTGCTCTCAGACATTCCTGGCGAATTGCGAAGCATATGAGAGGAATTTCGGTGCACCTTCGTGTGACTTATGGGAAGCAGGAATCGAATCAACTCGACTCGATTCAGCTCGGCTAAGTCCTGCTTAGCCGAGCTGAATCGAAGAAAGAGATTTTCCATTGTCGCCACAAACTCTTGTTGTTGTAATGTTCTTATTTCTGTTATTGCAGCGTTGTTGTTATTGCTACTGAAATTTGTATTGTTTGACGGGGAAAAGAAAGATTTATTGGAAGTGTGCAGCTCAGCAGCTTATCTAGGCTCGAATATTTCATGTCACTATACGCACGCACATACACAAACGGAGTCATCCATACATATTAGGTATACACCAACAACAAGATAAACCATCCCTCAAACGGACGGACGGACAGACTATGGAATGGAAAGAGTTTGGAACGCAGCGAGGACGACGAGGAGAGAGAGAGACGGGGCAAAGAACGAGTAGGAGAATGAGTCCTTTATGCAACTCAATAAATCAGTCGTACGAAGTTTGGAGCTGCAGGAGCGACAAACTCAAGCGAGGATGACAGTGGTTAGAGAAATGGGAGGATGAATGAAATGGGGAGGATATGAGATTGAGAATTGGGAGAAAGCAGGTGAATTGTCTTGACGACAATGAAACATCAAATATAAATACAGGAACAAAATGAGAAAAATTCAATAAGAAGAAACACCAATGACACACACACAGAATTAATATGAAGAACAATAGAGAGGAGGAAAACAACCAAAACAAGGAAATGCAAAATAACACAATAACAATATTAACAACAAGAACCACAACAATAATAACTCTAAGCACTAAAAACAATTTTCGGGAATATCTTTGCGAGAGTTGAACAGTTGCTGGCAACTGTCATCCGTCAACTGCTCCGTAAATTAAGGTCACAATGGTTCGCGCAGAGTTGGAAGAGGTGACGGTGAAGAAGTATCAGGGGTGAAAGGCTAACATACACATATACCAGCACATATACATATACCCAACGACATATAGCCAGAAACAAAGTCTCGCTCACAAATTAACTTACTGACTGCGTAAATAGTCGCATAACCGTTATCTTTTATGGCCAATGGGAAAGAGAAGGTGCCCAGAGGGAAGAAGAAATGACGAAAAAATAGCGCCAAACACTGACAAGAGGAACAAAACTGATTTTGACAGCAGAACGTCAGTCGAGGAGCCAAAAATTATGAACACCTGATCTGATCACGCAAAAAAAAAATGCAGTTCAAATTCTGCGACGTCGACTCTGTGCCGAACGCTTTGTTGCCACCGAAGGGCGATGACGTCACTTGTGGCAGATTTACCAAGTGCCATCGCGGCGACGCGAGTGGTGAACGATGTTCACGGAAAACTGACTTCGACGACCGTGGAATTCGCGTTGACGTCACCGTCGAACAATTGCCGTTGCGGAGGGTCTCGTCTCTGCTTTCCTCTCCACGGACGGACAACAAGAAAACCGGACGGTGGTGGTATGCACATTTTAATCGTGTGAGAAATCTTGGCGCCGAGTTCCCCGTCGAAAACCGGCACCAGATTTCTACCAGCGGGAATGTTTGTGGCGGAGTTATGCCGCACACGACGCAGAAAAATGTGTCGCAAATATTTTAATTTGATTACCTTGTGTTGATGGTCCGTTCACGGCGGTGGTCGTCAGAGAAAGAGACCGATGTCGGTTGCGCGTGGGTGCAGCTGCCCCTCGGCTCTTCTACCTCTTCTTACTTTCGATCTTCGGCTTCTAATTTTTGAAGAAAAAGTCTAATTAATTTCTAACAATTCAGTTTTTAATATAATATAAACTTAAATAACAGATTCAATAATTTAAATCTAATAGGAACAAAAATAATAAAAAAGGAATACTAATAAAACTACAACTACTGAATTCATGGACGTGATTTGGGGTAGGAAAGGGTGACGGGAGTAGGGAAGCGGGACGGAGCGGAGAATGTGCCCCAAATTTACCCTGTCAAATCAAAATCAAATTTTAAACCTACCTGTCAAATCAAAATCAAATTTTAAACCTATTTTATTAATCCTAAAACTAGACTAAAATGCGGCCTTAATACGACAAATTTTCCTAACTTAATGTACGGCCTTCAGTGGCGACCTAATACTACAAATTAACCTAAACTTAAATACTGCCTTCAGTGGCGACCTAATACTACAAAAAGTAAATAAAAATGTAGAGGGAAAACGGGCTGACTCATTTTCCTCCTTACATCTCCCTGTTGTTTTGGGGAGAACGAGGGTTAGGCGCATTTCCCCTCCGGGGATAAATAAGAATTGAAGCCGTTGGTCCTCGAAGTCCTGAAGGAATCGGAGCCTACGACAGGCCTGCTTCCAGGTCCGTGCGTCTTCGGCTTGATCTGATGTCTATAGGAGGGTGATTGTATTGGTAAGAAAACGATGATGAGTAGAAGGTCGAGGACTAGGAACAGGATCTAAAAGATATGAAAGTGAAGTGAGATGGTGAAGGTGATAATCTAACGGTGAACGCGAAGTTGACGAAGCGAAACCGTGTCAACTGCAGTTTCCAATTTTCAACCGAACTCTCCCCATTAAGAGGGAACAACTTCTCGCCACGCCTGTTGCAGCCTTTATTGAGCAAATTTCGAACGGGAATATCGCATTTAGAACACGAATTTCACATTTTGAACTTTCAATTTTGTGTTTTGATTGCATAAAAATGTCAGGGGAAATTTATTTCAACTATAATTCTATATTTATGGTCAGTAGGCTGGGGCTGGGGTGTTTGAGTGGATGAGTTAAACTACGCAAGGGAGAAACTTTAATATTCGTATTCGCCATTAAAATTCACTGATACACAACAGAGGGAAATGGAGACAGAGAGAGAGAGAGAGAAAAATAAAGTGGAGATAGAATGCATAGGAAAGTTTGCAGGGGTCTTGGCCGAGTGATCAACGGTGGAAGGCCTCCGAGTGTGGATGTTACAGAGTATGTATGTTACACAGTATGTATGTTTCTCTCTACCTCCCTCCCTCCATCTCTCCTTCCATCCCTCCCTCCCACTCCATCTATCTATATATCTATCTATCTATCTATCTTTTTGGTTCCTCACGAGACTCTATTTGCGAGCGATTGAACCGTCGCCTAATCCGAGTGACGATGGGAGTGACAGCTGCAGCGGAAGACGGCGTATATTGATGTGGCGACAGAGATTCGGGAGGAAGAGAATGACCGAAAGAAAGGGAGAGAGAGAGGAGGAGAGAGGAAGAGATAGAGTGATAGGGAGAGATTGAGTGAGAAAGACGTTAGTCCAGGAAGTGACATGCAATTAAGAGGATTCATTTGCCCCAGTGGCCTACCATTTCGAACTCTCAGAAGGCTCATAGGAGAAAATTATGTGGGCGTGGGACGAAGGCAGGTGTTGTTACTGTTACTGTTTTTGTTCTTGTCGTTCCCGCTAGAAGGGGGCGTGGCATTTGACAGCCATCAATTTCAAGAGCCTTCTCCTCCGCATTTAACAGATTTTTCGTCAAGGATCTTGTTGTCTTTTTGTGTTTATTCTTTTGTTCTATGTTCAATTTTCTGTTGTCTATTGATATTGTTGCTATTAACGATGTTTGTAGCTGGTACTGTTTTTGTTATTATTGTTATTGTTCTTGATTATAGAAGCCTGCATCAATTTCGGCACTCGCTGCGAAGACGGAAGTGCCACTGATGCTTTTTTAATGACGCCCAGGTTTGGCGATAAATTTTGGTGCCAACAACAAAGAAAAGAACAAAACAAAATACAACAACAATTAAAAAAACATGAAAAACTGAAATGTTCTCGCTCGTGTGGTTTGTTCTTCTACCCATCACTTGTACTTTTCAACTTCTCCTCCTGCTCTCATTCTCTCTCTCTCTCTCTCTCTACTCGCCTCGGTTCAAGGATTATTTCCTTAGCAATTAATTTCTGAGAAGCTGTTATCACATGTTGTTGTTGTTTTTAATATTTTTGTTGATCTTTTTGGTAAAACTTCACGGGTTTAAATTTTCTTAAAACACAAAATCAACCAAAAATTAATAAGAGAGAGGGACATAATATAGTGGAGGAAGTGAGATAAAAAGAAAGAAAGAGTTGAAATTCCGTTCTGTATTTCCTTTATCTGATGATGTTTTTGATTTTATTGTAATATTTATTTCTCTATTTATTATTGTTGTTGTTTTTGCCACTGTCATTGGTCTCACAGATACACAATTTCCTCTTTCTTTTCCTTTCACACCACAGTTATTGGAAATTAAATGGCGAATGAAATGAAAATCAAAATGAAATCGAAATTAAATGCTGCAATTGTTGCTGCGTCATATGTCTCTGTGTGTGTAACTGTGTCTGTATTTGTGTTGGTTGTTGGTGTTGGCCAACTCAACAACAATTACAATAAGAAAGCAAATATATGAGATAAGCAAGAACAAAATTTATCATATTAAATGCTTATTTGCCACGTGTTCCGTACGCCCAGCGGCAGCAGCTGCTCCGATGGCGTTGTCGGTGAAGGTCAAGGTGGAGTGCCGAGAGCTGGAGCAAAGTGGGGAAAGTGAAAAGTGGGAGGAAGAATGAAATGCAGGAATGAGAGTAATCTAAGATTATAAGGACCTTGCGGCTAAGGTTTTGGTTTCTCTGGCGATGGAGACGCAGACATTGACAACGAAAACGTGAGCAAGGATCTCTTTTAAGTAAGACGATCATGATATAAAGATGAGAAGCACTCAAGGAGGAACAGGAGAATCCCGAAGGACTTGAGAGCTTGGTGCCGTTCGTAGAACGTGAGCCTTATTTGAAATACGTGCAGGGACCACCAGGAGACGCTTTTGGTCGAGACACCGACAAGGACCACTGTAACCACATGACGTTCCCTCCCACTCCATCAATGGTCTCATAGACTAGCATCACTTTTTTCAACGTCTCCACGTTCACTGGTTTCTTCTCCTCTTGTTTCTTCTTCACCATCTTCTCCGTCACACTCTCGTTCTCCTCCTATAGATTCTTCTTCTCGATCGCCGTGCGAAACGGAAGCAGCTCAACAGCAATTGCGAATGGACAAACGAGGTGTTCGCACAAATGGCGTCAGGCACGACCAGGGTAAATAACCGTAAGTAAAACAACAACAATAACAACAAGTGAAACGGAATTCCAGCGTGTTTCTCGTTATGTCCACTTGATGGCGCTGCGAACGCTGCAGTGACCACATCTTCAAATTGATTTCGTGCTTGGGGCAATGGTCACTTATTTTTGTTTTCATTGTTGTGCTTGTCTTTGTTGTTCTCGTTTCCTGGTTTCTAATTCCTCAATTGCGGTTTTCGTTATTGTAGGAATTGTTGTTATTACAGTTGTTATCGTTGTTGTAGCGTCAGTCATACTCGCAATTAACTGCAGTCGATGAAACACACACTAATACATACTCCACTGTGCTATAAAAACAATACCAATAACAACAACAATAAATATACCCATAACAATGACATTGACCATAATAATACTGAGAAGAAAAATAGCAAAAAAATAAATAGCATTTTCAATACTAAGAACAAC
This sequence comes from Coelopa frigida, assembly GCA_017309665.1. Lineage (NCBI taxonomy): Eukaryota > Metazoa > Arthropoda > Insecta > Diptera > Coelopidae > Coelopa > Coelopa frigida. The sequence continues at coordinate 32,107 of JAFDUT010000193.1, forward strand.
AACCACAATAGTAATTATATTGACAACAACAAAACAATTAAAACAACAATAGGAATACAATAAAACAAGACTAACAACAACAACCAAAAGAACACCAACTCATACAAAAGAAAAAAAAAGACAATAACAATAAAACAAACAAATAAATTGCTGTCGTGTAGCAAAGCAGCTTTTGCTACCAGATGGAGAAAAGCTGTGCCAACAACAACAATGGTAACAGCGACATTTACAGCCACCATTGGAACAGCAAAGAAAACAATTATTCCGGATTAGTTGGTTTGAAATTTAAAAACTAGTTACAGCTAATTGGACGCCATTTTGTTCTCGACATGTCCGATAAGCGTAGAGAAGGACCAGCAGAGAACTCGAGATAAATTGATAAAGTGAGAGGAGGACAGAAATCCAAATGTCATAAAATCCCGAGGCTTGTGGTTCGAAGTACAGAATGAAACTTCACCCTTCCACAGCTGAGGCTCTGAAGCCTTAACTCCTAAGCTCCTTAAAATGTTGGCCACAAGGTGGACCGGTAATTGGTTGTAGCAATTGCTGTTGTTGTTTGGGCGAGGTAGATTCAAATTTTGCTCAAATGCTTCCCAATTTCTAAAGAGATTTTGACCACAGCCGAGTTGTAAGGAAGTAATGAAATAGTGAGAGGGAGTCGAGAGAGAAAACGAGAGGGAGAGTGAGTGAAGCAAAGTATTTTCAGCTCTCGTGTCAAAGGATGGGAGGACTCTAGGTGGAGGTCGAGTGGAAAAGTTTGGATGGCAGAAGCGAAGATGAGAACACGAGGTTAATTCTCGGTGATCGGATCGGAAGATGGGCTAACATTGAGGGTTGAGAGAGATAGAGGAAAAAAATTGAAAGAGAGAGCGAAATTGAGAGAGGAAGTTTTGTAGAAATAGAAGAAAATGTGTGCGTTTAGAAAACTTTTTGCGAAATTTCGGAAAATTGTGAAAATTTTCTAACGTATAAAATCGTGTTTTTCGACGGACAAAGTTTTTACTAGTGGTTTTTCAAATAAATTAAACATACAACCAGGTGGAATGAAAGTAAAGGTTTGGCAGGCGGAGGATTTGGAAGGAGAATCTACAATAAAAAGTCCAAAAATAAAAATCACTTCCCAAACAGACGCTGATAGAGTAAACTAACACACAGACGCATATATGGTTTGCAAATAATGCCAAAAAGAAGATTGATAGAGAGAGGGTGATGTTCCAGAGGGTTTGAGGGTGAGCGAGTGAGATGGAGGAGGAGAGAGAAGTTTGAACGGAGAGATATAGGAATATTTTGAAGAGCATGAGGGATGAGAAGCTGGTGCAGCAGCCGAAAGGATTTCAAGCGATGGATTGGGTTGAGGTCAACGGGGCAGATTAGCAGAGTGAAAAAGAGAGAGCTGTAGATGTTGATGGAGGTGGCAGAAAAGTACAGGTGGTGGGGAGAGGAAGAAGCAAAGTTTCCGACCCTGTCCCTGGCGCCTGTTGACGATGGGGAGCTGCCAAGCGAATGAAGCTAAGCATGAGTTATTCTGGTAAACTTTGCTGGACTCCGGTGACCAACTACGTTCTAGTTTAATAACGTACAGACATGGATAAACACTATAAATCCACACACATACTCTACATACACCATTTACGCTCAACCATGCTCTCATGCGGAAAGCAACAATTTTCCAATTTGCGAAGTGCAAAACACAAAAATTTCCCTCCGAACATTTAAGTAAAAATTTTCAATTTTCAAAAACGTTAGCTCGAGAGCATGTGAGAGGATCGCATATGTGATTTTTTGCATTTTTGTCTGTTGCATTTTGTTGCAGTTGCAATTTTTCAAAAACCATTTCCTCAAAATGTTTTTATATTATTTTTCCTTTGCCCTTCGACGATCCTTCTAACCAAAAACAAAATTTCAAAATAAATTCACCAAATGACAAAAACTTAAATATTTTTAATACCACGATGTTATTAATATTTTTGATAACAAAATGAACAAAACTTACATTCATTCATTGTCAGTGATAAGGATGCTGAAGTGGATGAGAATAACGATGTTGATAACAGTGATGAAGATGATGACAATAAGAGGATGCTGAGGATAACGAAGAGGATGAGGATGACGAGAGTGATAAAGTTGATAGTGATTAAATTAAGCAGTCGACAGTTGAAAATTAATGCTGTTGAAGAAAGGATTTGTTGCTGATGATAATTACACTAGAACAGATGATGATGTAGATGAAATACCTGCAACCACTGCAGTAATTCTAATCAGATTAATTGTGTATTTTCGTTGGACATCCGTAGTCCATCCGTTCGTCCCTTCATCTACTTATTATTCCACAAAAAGGTTTATCTTTCTGTTCATTTGGTTCTGAGGGTCTTCGTTATTCTATGAATATATATGTGTTTTTGTTTTCAAAATTATATTGCAAAATATTTAACTCACTACAACAAACTATATGCCTATCTATCCATCTACCTGACTATCTGCTTAAATATTTATGCATGCGGAAAATTGCAATATAAATTACAAACAATAGATAAAATAAATGCAAGCAAATGAAAATTAAATTGAATAATTTCCAATGAATTGAATTAATTTTAAATTGAAATAATCAAGGTGCATTGAAATCCTCTCCATGTTTCGTCCTCGAATTGATTTCGTTTTGCAGTTTTCATTATTTCTGATGTCCAAGGGAAAAGGTGGTGATTGGTGCAAATCCAAGAAATTCCGTTCGATTCAAGTTGATTTACCAATTACTTGTGTGAAAGTTGTGTTGAGATGGCTTAAAAGCTGGTCATAGTTGTTTAAGAAATATTGATTTATTTTACAAAGATTTCGAATGGATTATCTCTAGTCTGTCATTGGGATGGATAACGTCGTCTTATTTTTAAGGAAATCTTGAAATTGATAACGTGTTTTAAGGTATACTTTCACGTTTTTTCAGTACCTTTAAAACCTTCTTCCATAACCATTTTCTTATAATTATTTGCCCTTCTCTCGATATCCCATTCTCTATAAATTCTCTGATTGCACATCCTGTCGACTGGACACATTGGCGCGAAAAAGTTTTCCTTTCTACTGCATCATCAGCCGGTTTTGCCAACACTGCAGTGAAGAGTTAGCGTGGCCAATAGCAAAAATTAAATTATGAAAATAAAAAAAATAGCAAAATTAGAAAGCGAAGAGAAAAAATTATACTAAAAATTAAATAAAGTGAGTAAAAACTAAGAAATGGATAAAAACAATGGTAATGGTGAATGAGAGGGCGCGGAAGAGTGAGGAAGAGAAGGTTGAAATTTTCTCTCGCGTGTTTATCAACGTGAAATAATTTGCAGGCAATTTGGAGAAAAATTCCATTGCCAGCATGAAGATGCGAAAGACTAAGAGGACTCGAAGGACCCTCAATAAAGGGAGGAAGGGGGACAATTTCTGGTTGAGATTTGGCTTGCGATGTCCTTGAGAGCAATCACGAGTGACGTGCAAAACTCTCAGACACACACATACATGTGGATTTGCAGAAGATGGCGAATGGAGACTCTTGCAGTGAATTCCAATGCGACAAACGAGCGCGAGACGATAACGAAAACGATTTCGATGCAAATGGAAGAGACCCAAGGCAGGCGAGTACGAGGAAACGAAGCAATGATCACGGCTCAATCGAATTTACATTCAGTCGGCTTCGAAGGCAGATCGAGAAAATGATGCAACGGCAAGCGGAAGGCGAAAGAATAGAAGAATACGAAAAGGATGGAAGATAAAAATGAAGAGGAAAATGAGGAGATGGAAGAAGAAGAGAGAGATAAATGGGAAAATCGGAAGGAGAGCAAGAAAAATCATATTAGCCTCTGGGTGTACACGAAATACATTTTCCTTAAGCCTAGAAGGCGAGGAAGAGGAAAAATACAGAGAAATAGTGATAGTGGGAGAAGAGATAGAAATGGACAACCGTAGAAGCGAATCTTGGAAGCGAATGTTTGGCCGTTGGAAAGGAAGCAAGGAAGTAAGGGAAGAATGCTGTAGACAGAGAGAATATGAGGAAAAGAGAGAGGAAGAGGAGGTGAGATAGCGAGGCGAGATAAGTTGAAGGAGGAGGAAGAAGGAAGAACAGATAGGGGAAGTAGGAAGAAGAGAGAGAGAAAGAAGGAAGCGGAAAGAGTGAACTACATACGAGTTCGACAGGAAATGAAGTTTGCTGCCAAGCGGAAATAATGTCCAGGTTACACGGACACGAGCAACGGCTGCGAATGTGTAATACCAAGAAGAAGAGGAAGCAGGCGAGGGAGAGAGAAAGGCGACAAAGAAGGAAGACGGGAAGCGAAATAAGGAAAAAGGACCGGGGGGAAGAGCAAATGCGAGAGGAAAGTCGGAAGTAGAAGTGGTTGCAATTTATGCAAAACTTTTTAATATCGCAGTTTCGCATATCCTTATGGCGAGCAAAGGATAACCAAGGAGCAATTGAACGTAACGACTGGTCTTCCTCGTCCATCGCTCTGTCTCTCTCTCTCACTCCCTTTCTTTCCAATTTTCTTCCTCCCTCTCTCCACTGAACAGCAACTGCACGACAGATGCCGTTTGCTGCCGGTTACGCCCCTCGCCACGCCCATTTGGGTCCTGCAACACATAATCAAAAAGTCACAAGCAACACATGCTTCATCGGAGCTGGCGCTGACCCAGTTCGAAATTTATTTGCCTCTCTCTCAGTCACTTCCTCCTCCTGGTCCTCCTCGCACGATCCATAATGGTGCCTTTATAAATGTGCGTGTGAGTACTGCTTGCACATGCATATGGTGGACATCCGCTTGCAACCGGAACGACCAGCAACTAGCGTCCGTATAAGAAACTTATAGTTCTCCCAAATCGAATTAAAGAAAACCAAATTTTTTTTTTTAATATAAATTTCAACATTTTTAAAAGTCTAAATTAGAGAATTACATAGAAAAAAATTTAAAACTAAAAAATAGAAAAAAATTATTTGAAAATACAAATTTAGAAAATCCTTCTCGGTTTAGTTATGTTGGCATGGTATGTACTGTTTTCTTAATTGAACAGCAGTTGCAGTTGAGAAATGAGAAATGATTGCTGTAAATGAAAAGAACAAAGTTATAACAATAGCATTGGATGTAACAGAAACTAGTATTGCAAGAACAACAAGTTTTAGAAGAAATAGTACAAATTCTACTACATAGTAAAAACATATACGAAGCATACGACAACAGCAAAGTTAAAAAAACAATAAAGACGACGACACCAATAAAAATAACAACTACAAAATCAACGACAACAATAGCAAAAACTACTCCAACAAAACCTGCATGTGTGAGGAAGAGAACTGTAGAAAAGAAAGGAATCTGCGCACATTGAGCCTGTCCGTCCGTATGCTCGGGTACTCGGTTTCTCGATCATCTTCGGGTGAACCATTCGGGAATCTTCGGGTGGACCATTCAAGAATCTTCGGGTGTTAGGTAGAGACCCTCTCTCTCTCTCTTTTAGAGAGAAATATTTTTGGGCGTTATGCGTCGTTTATGGTTTACGACCTTTTGTGTTGTTTGTGTATTTGGATTCTATGCGTTGTTTACGTTTTTTGTCTATTTGCTTTGTTTGTGTTTTTTGACTGCGCGACGCTTGGAGTTGTTGTTGGTTCGTTGCTTTGTATGTATACATGTGTTTGGATGAATCTTAGCATTGCGTGAAATGCGTGCATATGTAACATGCAACGTATTGGCTCTTTGAGAGAAGACTGAGAAATAACGAAAAGATCTTAGGGCAAGAACAGGAAGCGGAAGCACGCAAGAAGTTCCGGCTCCGGCTCGTCGGCTAATGGGAGATGAGTCTTGCTTCCTGTTGCTTGATCGCCATGTTGAAGGTGGCTCTCAGCAGTTACATTGCACGGTACGGATAGAAATGCGTGCTATAGAGAGAATAGGAAAGAGTTAAAGGTGAATAGCGGAGGCGAAAGAGAAAGAGGGGAAAATTTCCCATCAGGTGACTTGTGTCGCGAAGCTTTGTTGCTCAAATTGTTGCGCTGAGGTGAAATTGCAACAACGTTTGCCCACCCTACCTGATCAGAATTCATATTTAAATCATATTAAACAATGTATTTATGAAACTAAAAAAATAATTTTAAACTAGCGTGAAGTGCATGTTGGTAAATATGCAAGACGAAAAATATTAAGTTGAAATTAATTAAAAAAAATTCATTTAAGTTCATGTTGCTCGGGTAAAAATACGGTAAGTATAAATAAGTATAATTTAAATTAAAGGTAAGTATAATTCATGGTAAGTATAATTCAAGGTAAGTGTAATTAAAGGCAAAAGTAATTAAACGTGAGTCTAAAAAAATTTAATAAATAATAAGGTATATTAAATATTAAATTTAAGGTAAGTATTCTAGGTTAAATTCATTGTGATGTTTTATATATTTTTTCTTTCAGCTATTAAATACAATTTTTTTATATTTTTATTTAAATTAAATTGCCTTATTTTTATTATGTTTAATTTATTTTATTGTTTACTTTTTTATATTTTATTGTTCATTTATTGTATTATTTTTTTATTATATTGCTAAATCAAGTGTTTTATTTCATCAATTAATCATTTCTTTGTTGCCTAAACAGTGTTTTCAATTTCAATTAGAATCAAACGCTTTTATATTATTCGCCAATCGCTTTTTCTTTTTGTTTTGGTTTCTGTATTCTTGCGTTGTGAGAGTGAAGAAAGGCTTATGGTGACATTTCACAATTAGCGTACGTCCCCGCTCTCATGCTTCTTTCCTTACTCTCCAACTGAGCGCGAACTGTCATCTGGACCAACGAGGGACAAAAGTAAAAACAATGTGTAACTCGCCTTTCGTTATGTCGCTCCCACGATGAAAGATCTTTCATATAATGTTGAGAGCGGCCACCTGTGATATGGATACAAGAAGAAAAAGAGAGCGGAGGGAAATTATTCGCGATGGGAATGTTGAGAGTGCATCGTTGGCAACATGTGTCTGGAACCGATCGCGCAATTTACCACGGCTTAAGCAACACGAATATGATTCTCTTAACACAGATTTTGCTCTTTCTTCAGCTTCCGATTGACTTCCGGTCGGAAGTTCGGATAACGATTTGAATTCTTACTTCTTACATAAAATTTTTATAATAAATTTAGCATGTTGAAGCTGATGGCAACAACAACAATCACAACATATGTTTCGCTGCAACAAGTTGAAGCAATAATTGTGCTCTTTGTTCTGATAAAAAAAACGCGATGCACTTCACACAAACTTACTTAATAATAAAACACATTCTAATTTATATTAATTCTAATAACTCGAACACTATCTCCAACCAAATTTGGCCAGTGTTAAAACAAAACCTGTCCCGAATCTCCACCCGCGAATGTATGTCGGATTTATATATCACATGCGTTTTTCATCGGGGAATTTATTTCCACAGTTTTGTATGTCCTTTTGCACATTTTATTATATTTTCGGGCAATTATTTTTGTCCGCGGTTTTCACTGGACCACGAGATGGCGTCGAGTGGATGACCGTAGATGAAGACTGTCATCTGGTGATCGCTCTCTCGTTGACAGCTCCAGAGGTGACCGTCGCCATTCACTGTGGAGCTCAAAAGTCTCAGGTTCACTGGAGTCTCCTTATGGGCTCTAACTGGCACAGGGAATCTGTCAACGAAGGTGAACCATGAGAATTTGAAAAACAACAACAGGGAATATTCGTGTAAAACTTACGTTTCGTTCTTCAGTTTAAAAATTAAAAAATTTTCTGTGAATTTTTCACTCTGCAAAATTTTCTGAATTTCCACAAAAATTATAAAAATTCGATGTAGAGTTTTGAATTTTACACAAATTCTGAAACGTCTTTAACAAAATAGGAAAATTTTTGGGAATTTAAATTAAAAATGTTAAACTCAAAAAATTTCCCGTTAAAATGTCTATTTTTTTTAATAAATTGTACTTTGCGCTTCCAAGGTTAATTTTGTAATGATTATGAAAGTTTATAGCCCTCCTTCTTGATGCCCTCGATCTGATTTTACAAATACAACGATAAATTCAACACGATCGATACTCGAGAAGCTTTGAGATGAGGAAAAGAGATAGACATTGTGTCTATAATGGATGATTATGTATCCAAACCAATTCTGAGCTCGGATAAAACATCGACCTGTATTTGGCTACAAGCGCCACTACACATATGAGAGTGTGAATCTTCGCATTTGGCTGCGTAGATTGATAATGCGCGAATATGAATGGAGGCGTGAATGGATTAATTTAATCATATGCACCTGATTATTACACTTAGAAAAATTGAAATGTTTCAGAAATCCTTTTTTATTTAAGATTTTATTTTTTATTAAAAAACGAAAATGTAATTTTTTAAAATTAAATCTTTGTTTTTATAATATTCAATCAAGAAAGCTTAATATACATATAGATTGAATAAGAAACCACTTTATTTTTGTTAATTTAAATGGACTTTATTTTGATGCAGAAATATTAACATATTTGCATTTTTGGGTAATAGCTCATGGAAGCTCATAAAAATTGATTATAATAATATTATAATATAATAAATCAAACAGGTCAAAATATGATCTCATATAAAAGTCATAAATATTTAGGTGTCATTGTTGTTGGTTTTATTGTTCTGGTTTCTATTGTTTTTTGTTGTTATTGTTAATGTTGTTGTTATGGTTATTTGAGAAAACTTTGTCTGCGGCGACTGTAACAACACCGATCGAACGAACGAAAACCGATACCCGCCGAAAACCACAAATACACACAAAATGCCCGTGACACAGTCTCACATGAGCATGTTTGTGAGTTCATACAGTCACTCACTAACACACATACATATTGCCACTTTCGAGGAAATACTCGTACTGGATCTCATTAACTCACAGCCAACAGTCAACGGCGGAAACATTTTCGAGGATTTTGAAAATTTCAAATGTTAAATTTGACAAATTTTTTTTGTTAATTATTTCACACACACAGGAACTACAGTTCTCCAAATGAGTGAGTGAGAACTAGAGAGAATAATGAAATTGAGATAGCGACGCCAACAAAAACTACAACAGCAAACTTCCCATAGCTTAAAATATAATACAATAGCAAACACGAAAAGGCTTAACTTGAAATTTCAACAATAACCACAACAGCAAAAACAAAAGTATCCACAATAACGAAGAACACAATGGTTATATTTCCAATCTCTACTGAAGTAAATATTATTAGTGTAATAAGAATAACATGAACAACAAACATAATAATAGGAGAAACAATAACAAGTGAGGTGAAAATATATAACAACAATAAATGATACCAACTGCAACAACAACAATCATAACAACAACAATAATAACAACAGCAAAAATAATATCAATAACAACAACTGCAACTAGGATCTACAGTAATTAATTATTCTTTTCATTTGCTGAAGTCATAATTGAAACTCATACGAGTCTATTTTGTGAATTCTAGATACTGCAGTTGCTGTCGTGTGGCAACACTCCCCAACTCTTCACGCCCATTACTCTATTTGACCTCACTTGATCTAACCATCCCGACCTTTTCATGCTATATGACCAAGCAGACATGAGGAGAGAAGTGAGAGAAACGAACAAAATGAAAAGAGGAAAGTAGTGAGGTGAGGATCAGAAGAAGCTAAAGATACTGAATTATTGAATAACACGTCTGATTGGCTTTGTTTCCGGAACGCTGGTTAAAACACGCGACAACAGCATGAAGCATGATATCGTCAAATTACAGACAATGACGACGGTTGGAAAGAAACAATTTCAACAAGAATAATAAAAACAATGCCGAGGTAATTAAATAAATGCAATGAATGGTCCTGCATGCAATGGCGAATACGGCAATAAAATCGAGACAAGGATAACGCGATACGTGAAAAGAAATACGAGAGGCGAGCGGAACGGTGCGAATTCACATATATCGTTAATGAGCATTAAACGATCT